>BMAW01108386.1:0-35995 GCA_019974015.1 Nephila pilipes | reverse complement strand
ATATATATATATATATATATATATATATATATATATATATACCGTAAGATCTTGACTACAATACGTATGCTTGATTTGGCACTAAATTTTAAGGAAAATTTTAAAATTAGAATATAATACAAACCCATATATTTTCAATATTTTATTTAAAAATTGCACAAGTATTTATTAACATATTTGAAAATTTTAATAAATAGAAACGAATGTCAAATTCGATAGAAAAATCTTTAACTCAAAGCAAGCAATACTGTCAAATTATCGGTCTTAATCGCTTTCACTACAACACAACTAATTTGCTGTAGTTGCGTCAAAGTCATAATTATTGGTGTCTTCGTAATGTGCGACGCGTACTGTAAGTTTCCGTTTGTATTAAAAATACCTGTTTCGTAAAAGAATACCTGTGCAGCACGTGTGTGGCAACAATCTCTTACAGCTGCTTCATGTTCATTGTAAGTAGTTTAAAACCCTTTTATTTTTATTTTTTACACGAGTATAATACGTACTGTCATTTTTATGGCCCAAAATCTGGAGGGGGGAAGTGAGTATTATATTGAAGATTTTTTATATATTTGTACAATCATCCATCCATATATGTATATATATATATAAAGTATAAATAAATTTTAAGTAACTTTAAACTTCCTATTGAAAATACATGGGAGTAGGACAAAACACTTCATTAATAATCAAAGAATATACAAAATGTCTTTCATATTCCTCTTAACTTATTAAATGTTTGTTTACTTTCAAGTAATAAAGTCTAGGTTAAAAATCATTTTTTTTTGTGTTCATACCATTCTGTATTGTTGCATATCAAATCCTAGTATTTTGATTATGTGGCCCTTTCAGCTACAATATATATAACCGATTAATTACGATAATTCCAATCTAATACATAACCTATCTGCTTGTCGCTGTCCTCTATCTGTCTCTCTTTTCTTTTCTTTCAACACTATTTCGCATACATATAGCCATTTCTAATTCAATTCACAACACTTTTCATGTTAATCTAATTTACTTAACCACGTTTCTTTCGGCTGGAATGGAGCTGCAATTGTAAGCAATTCAAATTGTAAAAGTGTTCCGAGGTTAATGAAGAGAGAATCGCGAATAGCCCAATGTCACAAAATTACTGAACTATTCTGTATGTAGATTTATTCTTAAAAAATTCTAAAATGATGCATACACCTTGAAATATCGTCAGAAATAGATATATTAAGAAACATATCTCAGTTTGCCTCCAATTTAAACAATATTTTACAGTTTATTTATTCGCAGATAAAGTGATTTCTGTTATTTTAATTTTTTTCGTTTTCATGAAATAAATTAAAGCAAAGATTTATTTATAAATAAATGCTGTAAAATATTGTTATTTCGTTAGATTTAATAATGTTCACTTAAATTTTAAGAAACGGGTAAAATTATGAATTTTAAATGTGTAACTTATTTTTTTCGAAATGTATTTGCTATTACTTTACTTGGTTTACGTTCATTTATGTTGCATTCACTTTTCCTGTAACGGTGGTTAATCATATTTTTTTTTTACATAAGACCGCATATTAATTAACAAACAGGCTATCGTGAACAAACAGACTATTCATACATTACTAAATTATTATGTTCTATATATTCAGATATCTTAATACAAAAATCCATTTCTTAGTTTCTTTAGTGTTCCACCAAAAACGTGTGTCAATTTTTTCTTTTTCTACCCTTTTTAATCTCAGTTATTCCCGAATCTAATTTCTTTCAATATTTGTTACACTGACTTTGTCAATGATTTTGAAACTTGAGTAGTTATATAAATATCTAATAGTATTTACTTTACAGTTTTATTCTGTCGCTTATTTAGATAATTCATGTTATTTATGACTCAGCAAAGTAGAAGAGTCCTCAAAGTACTCAAACGTTGATAACACAAATAATTTTTACTAAAGAAAATTAAATTTACTATTTTAATGCAGAAACCCCAGATGTACATTCTTACGTAAATTATTCCAAAGAGCTTAAATGTATTATATATTAACTTGCTTAAGCAACCTGAGGTTAAAGTGACATATTGTAAACGAAGTCATTAAATTAACATTTATCTTTCAGATGAGTGAAATAAAGGATTATAATTTTCATTTTATGAACGTGAGCTGTCCAAATATTAAGTATTTTATGATACTGAAAATTATGAGTGAAAAGGGCACTATGAGACTACCAAGAGTTTTCTTAATTTACAATATTCATTAGAATTAAACAATCGTCATAATTAAAATCGTTAGTGATGAATTAATTTCTACAAAAAATACTGGAAAGTAATTATTATTTTATTCATTGAAATTATTGAAGGATACTTATGTATCCATACGTCATAGGATATTAAATATAAGTAGCAAGCTGCACTTTTATACAAACAGAATGTATTATACGCACATCCCGATGATCCAGAAGTAAAAAAAAACATTGAAAATTAATATATTAAGAAATCAATAAAGAACAAAAGTTGCATGTTTGACCAAACTAATTTAATGGAAGCCATGCCTTTTATGTAAAAATATAAAGGCTTGTTCAGTACTTTATTTAACTATCAGAATGCGTATCAGTGACAAGTCCTTGACTTTTTATAAAGACAATTACAAATATTCTTTCACTGTCCGTCATTCCTCATTCAGAAACACAAGTGTCAGACAAGACACAGTACCATTCACAACATTAAGCAACGTTTCTCGCGGTATGATATACATGTGTTGGTGGGTGGCATCTTTCATTGGGGTTCTTCTCAGTTCACCTTTGAATTAAGAAAATCCCCTTGACCAAATATCACATGGGTGAAATCAAGAGATCAGTGAGGCTGTGTATCTGATAACACTCCCTTCTCAAATGTTAAGCAAAGAAGCGTTGAACAGCCATAGCAATTTGCAGTAGTGCTAAAACATGTATAAAGGTGACTGAGTATAATTATTGTTACACTTGCTGTTCTGAAATGTTACTGGTCTGTTACAATTCTGCATAGCGCTCACCAGTGACAGACATTCTTTCAAACACGTCCATGTGACTTCCACCACATGAAATGGACCTATTAAAAATCAATCTGCGGTAATGCCACACCAGCCAATCATTTTTTGGCTGATGAAGGGGATTTTGAACAAATTCGAATAGATTTTGTATGTTCCACACATACTACAATTGTGTTTATGAACTCACCTAGATGATATGAACTATTTTTCATCCATCTAAAGCATAATGAGAATCTAGTTGTGTTGGTGCTCCATTTTACTGAATATCTTATTCGCAAACTTTTAGCGTGTCAGGTTAACAACAGGTTTCAGTTCATTATCAAATTGCAACTTGTACAGATATCGTTATAGGATGATTCGCAGTTCTCTGCGGACACTTCAGTATAATATATCTGTCTGTCTTTGTCTTCTCAAGCACTGCATTCCCCATGTAGAAATTGCAGACATTAGTTGAGTTTTCTCTTTGAATTGCTTGGGGAACTCTACAGAATGCTGAAAGCCAGCCATTTCTTGGACAAGAAGGCAAGGAAACAGTAGTTTAAAATTTCTTAATTATTTTCTTCAAAGCAAAATATGCTAATGTCTTTTGCCTACGATACATTCAATTTTTTTGTCCGTAACTACGCAATGGAACTTGCCGAACATTTATAAAGCAATTTCTCTAAAGGAGCTTTCTTCACTGGAGATAGCACTTCCATTTGTACAACTTCGATTACTGTTATCTGATGCAGCTGTCTTTTTAATATTTTCTACTACTTTGCACAATTTTGATATAACAAATTCGGTACTATCATCTATTAGTCAATTTAAAAAAATAATCAAGCAAGGCTTTTCTTTTATTTAAACCAAAAAGTTTAATTTCCATTTATTTTTTCGAAGTTTATATCTTTATCCTTTCATAAATTATTAATTCTGAAGTTCATATCACCTGGTAAATAAAACACTAGCTTTTAGCTTATGACTGGAAATAATTGATCTTTGATGTTACTAATATGACCAAAACTTTCTCTTAATTGATTTCTTACTAATGTAGTCAGCCTAGCACCTAAGTAAATGTAAAGGATTTTCAATCGCCTTAAATGTGACAACATTGCTTATCATTTGTCTAAAAACTCAATTTTTTGATTATTTCTAATGTCGGTACATTTAGAAGGAACTCCAGAGAACCTGCGTCTAACCCAGAGCCTTGAACTGTGGTAAAGTGACGAGGAGGGCACCTGAGATAGCACTTTCCTTTCCAAACTTCCACATCACATCACTGGGTTGACTTAAATTGCCAGACTTAGCTTGCATCAGCCTCACTACATGGAAGGTCGACAGCTCCACATGACAACCAGGCTACTGCAATTAATCTAAATACTGAAGGAAACATTGGAGGAAACGATGCTATTGTAAAATATGCAAAGAGATATTTTTTAATCCTAGTCCTGATTTTGAAATGATTTTTTCCAAATGTACCTGTAAGCTCTTTATTAATGAGTTAAATTTCCAGAAAATTATCCTGTATAGCATTGTATAACAACAAATAAAAATATTCTTTAATCAAGATGGTTAAAGATCGTCACATCAAACTCTGAGAATATAATTCAGTGGCTAACCTGGAGATCATTATCAGGAAATTACGGCCCGGGGTTTTCCTGTCGATTCGTCGTGGATGGTATAGCCTAGTGGTGGTCACAGTTACGGACTCGTAGCCGCCGTATTCCTTTGAGTCGAGGGATCAAGGTTTCATGACCCGAAATATCTGATTTGTTAGCAGATGTCTGTTAAATCTGTTGAGGCTCAAAGTTCTCCCATTCGTGCAGAAGGGAATTTAGGAGACAAAGGGTGCAAACTCAGGGGCCGTCCTCTTCACTAGACCGAGGTGCAAAATTGCGTGGTACGTCCCCAAAAGCCCTCATGTTGCTTCTAGTACGACGTTAATAAAACCAAACAATCTCGTCAATTTATGGGTTCGAGTCCAGATCTTACTACGATTATCTGGACTCGAACCTATAAAGGTAGAGATGTAGCGAGGCGCATGTACTTTAAATCTGTCAAGGCGTTAAGCCCTCCTTCTGATGTGGTAGAGAAGTCCTGAAAATAGGGTGTCAGTTCAGGTATCATCTCAGTCACTTCACCGAGTTTCAAAATTACAAAATGTGAAAACAATAACCATCTTTTTGCATTAAGACAATAAACAACAAATCGAAAATAATACAATTCACATGTTTTTGATAAAAGAAAAGCGTAATACGGTATAAAAAAATTTGCTTTGATAATTTGTTACTTTTATAATACTAACATCCCCAACAGAAAACACAACGTATAAAGAATACTTTTAAACAAGCAAAAAAAAAAAAAAACTCTTACAAAACTCATAAAAATATGCATGTATATTTTAAGTCTTTGTACATGCCATCATCCAGAAAAAAAATCCAGAACAAAAAAAGGAAAACCGATAAATTACAGGGCATAGTTTTAGGAAGGGAAATAAAATTTGCATATTCTTAAACCCTCATGGATACTTCAAGAAAAATGTTAAACTAAAATGGAGCTCTGAATCGAACTTTTTAAGAGTTCCGGCTGTTAAAGTTTGTTGAAAGAAATTCTTATCGATAAAACACTTTAATTCGCTGTATGAAAAATATTTTCGTATTACAACACAATGCATTTGCATAATCTCCTGCCAACGAAGGGAATACTTTTGAACAATTTAGAACAGTAATAGCGATTATAGCAAACAAAGGTACATTTTATAAAATATAAATTTTTATAGGAAAGTTTAGTTTCGCTGTGTGTATCTTTTCAGTTATATATTTCTAAAATAAAGCAAAAGACTTTATTCATGAATTCTAATTTGATGAGACATATAAACTTTTATTGTTCAGTGAGATTAAAAACCTAACAGAAATACAAATTTAAATATGAATTTTAAGCGAATTATCAGCAATTCATAATAAATTAATAGTCTTTAGGAGTTTTATAATAAATTATTTTTAAGAAATCGTAAGTATATGTTCAGAATCATTACAAATATAAAGGCAAAGAACATAGTAACCATTTCTCCATAAATATACATATGAAGTAAAATCACTTAACTTAAGACTTATGTACCAAAATTACTTTTTCTCATCACTAGCTGGTATAATCTTCTTCGCATGAATAAATTAAAAAAAATGTAGCAATTGTGATGGACGATAAAAATTTTATGAGGACCAGTTTTTAAATAATATTTTAGGTAAATTTAAGTGAACTGCAAATAAGCCTCCTTGTAACGGATGATTTATTAAATAAAAAAGCTAAATCAAATCTACAAATGTAGATTATTTATCCTGTACTGTTAGGGCTCATATGAAGAAAAAAAAAATGATTCGATGAAAAAAAAATGTGGCAAAAAAATTTAATAATCAGATAATCCAAAAGTGAATTTTCTTATTAAAATTTTATAAGCAAAAAATATTTAGCTTGAAGGTGAAAATATTAATTATTTTTAAATTTTCAAGCAATCGCTTGTAGATATACAATCGTATTTTCGTTTGGTGAGTAGATAAATAGGCTTTTTGAATTACAAACACGTGAACAGGCGGTTTAAAGGTGTCCGTGTGAAATCCCAGGCTGAACCAGATTGTTACTGCTAAAGACTGACCGTGAGCCTTGTTGTTTCATAAGGCAAAAGCTAAAAAAAAAAAAAAAATAGAATAAATTGAAACTGAATGGCACCTCTTTGCTGCAAGTTGTCATAGTAACGGTCGTACTGCCGGTAGTTTTCGTCGAGTTATGGATTCGAGCCTTGATGAAATAAAGACCCTTTGCGTGACTGAGGCTGATGCACGTTAAATCTGTCGAGACTCACAAAGTACTCCCGTTAGCATGTTGTGGATAATTGGAGATGGGGTGCAAGCTCAGATTTTGCCCTCATAAATTGAACGTTCAACATTACGAGGTGCATCACCGATAGCCATCTTGTTGTTTCTAATGCGACGTCAATAAAACTAAACCAATTTTCGAGGAGAAAAGAAATTAGTGATATGAAGACGTTCTTAAGAGCATTATAGGTACAAGCAAATTTCTTGAAGGTCATTAGCCGCTCATGGTCTCGTTGATTTTGTTGAATGTTAGGGAAGACACAGCACGTTCTTAAGCCGAATTGAACAACTGACTAACTAAAATGTAATTATATAATCAGTCCAGTGTTTGGGACAACAATAATTTCTTCATTGCCAAGTTTGAACTATTGGGAAAATAGCAGGAGTGCTGAGTCGTTTTGCACTTGAACTCACTCATGTTAGTGGTAAACAATAATTTTTGAACTTTGTTCTAGAGTGTTGATTATTGAAGACAAGCATTAGGGTTATCAGCTTTGAAAGTGATATAATTTGCCGAATCTGACGAAAGTCACGAAACAAAACCACAACAATTTTTCGATGAGCTACTGTTTTCCTCGTAGATTTTAAGTGTCATTTGGCAGCTTGTACAACTCGTTTGTGTGAGATACAATTTACTTATCCCAAACAATAAGATTCCACTCTTACATTAGTTTTCTAGACCAGTTCTCTTAACAATGTCGCAAACTGGAAATTCTTTATGGTCAAGGTCCAGTGAAAATTTGAAGGTTGAATGTGCCTTTTGAACTTCATTTAAGAGTGTTGCAGCTATGCCAGAAGAGGTCACTACTGCAGCAGTTTTCTTCTAATATCTGCTCTTAAATGCATAGAGGGTGCAGATGGCATCCTTTAATTGTTTGTCTTTTGCGGAAATTCATTGTAGAATTGTCATTAGTTCGGAATTTAGAATGGTGTTTTCGCTGCGATATATTACTACAATTCACTGACATCACAACTGTTCTCACAAATAACTTCATGCATGTAATTCTTAAAGATGATAACACTGTCTGAGGTAATTTCAAGCCATTCACTAGCATAGATCTTATAGATGAAAGAGAGATTAATTGTAAATGTGTGGAAAATTCAGTTTCTAAATTTAGATATTTTTTCTATTGGCTTTTTTTAAAAATATCTTAAATTAAATCTAAATTGGGTTTTTACCACAAATGAAGTGGATGAGATCAAGATATATTTAGATAAGATACTTAAAAAAAAAAGATGCCTTAGGCGCATGACAGATTGAATGATTTTATCACCCATTGCTATGTGCCATTGATCATTCTTTCCCAACAAACCTCACTTGTGAGGTGCTTCTTGAAGGGTTGCGAAATCTTTATAATTAAATGATTTTAAATGATATAATGGTGTTGGTTACTATGTTGTGGAACAACAAATGAAGAAAGAAGCATTCATTATTTGTGAGGTGATTTAAATGAACGCGGTCCAGGGTTTCTGATTATTTGTTATTAGGATATTCTGCAAAATCTCTTCGTTTTTTTTTTTTGTTGTTACTTTTTGCTAGATGCATTTTACTTGCAGAATCGTTGAAGGTCACAATAGAATCTTTTTTGGTAAATACATCGGCCTTACACATATCAAAGAATTCTGGAAGAACACGAAGATGTGTAACTGATGATTGGTTTTCGTGAATTTAGGAACTGAAAATTCGCCCATTTAGCACCATAGTTACAAATGTATCTTCCTCATTAAAATGTTGAATTCTCCTCATTCATTTGTGACTCAAAACTAATACAAAAATTGATTCGTCACTTTCTGTATTGATACTTATAAATATACTTGATTGCCTTTACATGTAGGGAGAGTTCTACATTAATATAAACTGGAACATGTTGATAACATTGAGAAATATGGAACTGTTATCAACATAAACACCCCAAAAGGTGCATCTTCAATGTAGTGGTGAATCCTCCATCTCTGAACTTCTGCATCTAGTATAGCCATCTAGAGCAGTGCATGTTTCTTGCAGTATTACTATATCTTGGAGCATTTTTACCATTCCCCATAAAAGGAACTTTAATGTTCAGTGCATGTGAAGAAAAAATGGTGAAAAAAATTGGACGTTTAAAAAATCAAAATTTTTTTAAAAAAACAATTCTGGTGAGAATTTGCTAATGGCATTTTCTCCACATTAGAAAAGCACCATGAAACGTTTGAAGTTATACGATCAAAGGTGTATATTTGAATAACACACAGATTAGCTAATAAACATTCAAATTTATACATAATAAAGTTAAATTACAGATTGAATTAAACTATTATAAATAACTTTTAAGAGAAAAGTACTGGAAAATTACGCTTATTACTTTTAATATTTATAAATATTATGTATTTTCTTCTCATAAAATATACCTTCGCTCTCATGTACAAGGTCATATATAGTACACAGTCCATCGTCAATAATTCTCGAGATCCGTATCAGTGAAACAGTAATAAAACTGTCATACAATTACACAGTTTATTAGTATTTTAGACTATATTATTCCTAAATTCACAGTATGAATAAATTTATATTTAATTTGATAATTTTATAATTTGATATAATTTTTCTTTTCATTTCATTTTTCCAACTTCCAAACTGGAATAAGAATAGAATCTTTCACATGTGGCATGAGTGTTCTAGAGAAACTTTATTTCAGGTTTAGTTTAGTTTTTATTAACGTCGCACTAGAAGCAACACGAGGGCTATTGGCGACGGACCTCGTAATTTTGAACCACGGTCAAGTGACGAGGACGACACCTGAGCTGGCACCCCCTCTCCTAACATCCATACCACGCCAACGGGAGGACTTTGGGCTCCGAACAGATTTAACGTGCATCAGCCCCGGCTACACGGCGGGTCTTTGATGGCCAAGGATCGAACCCGCGACTGAACGAAAACCGCCAGCCGCTATCCACGACCTTGACCACTAGGCTACCGCGGCCCCAACTTTATTTCAGGACAAATATTCTACTCGTAAATGTATCACCGAGTCCTCAATTCTCAAAATACGATTTCCGTATTTTTGACCGAAATTTTGCACATGATGTCAAAGTGCAGTAAATTTTTGATAATCATTTTTTCTATCATTTTTGTACATCGCCTTGCCACTTAAAAATATCACTATTTCTACACTTTTTCCTTTTTCTTTTCTACTTCTGCGATGCTCTCTGGGTTATGAAAGATAAACCAGAAACGTATTTCTTGTTTAAAACTTCTGTCATGATAATCTCCTTCTTTTCGCATACAAATATATTCTTTTTTTCTCTGGTGCATTAGATTTTATGGAAATGAAGAGGGTGATATTTACCTTTTTTTTTATTTATTTTTATTAGAATTTCTTTACCCTCCACAAAACTACAAACTCCAAATTTTT
This sequence comes from Nephila pilipes, assembly GCA_019974015.1. Taxonomy (NCBI): domain Eukaryota; kingdom Metazoa; phylum Arthropoda; class Arachnida; order Araneae; family Nephilidae; genus Nephila; species Nephila pilipes. The sequence continues at coordinate 25,750 of BMAW01108386.1, read as the reverse complement.
TTATGGTCTGAATTAATTTTAGACATCATGAAACGTCTCAAATATTTTCAAACTTTACGTCACTTTAGATTGGGTTTATTCTAATTTACGCAAAAATATTTTAAATCGTATGTTAAAGCAACATGGTGTTCTCATACCCATAAGTTCTAGTAGAATCCAAATTGAAAAATAATAAATAGAATTAAAATCTTTGTGGATTTTTTTATAGCTTATTAAGCATTTTAAACAGACATGGGTTATTATGCAGTAAGTTTCATATGTCAGAAGCATATATATAATTATAAATGTCATTTAGACTTAATTATAAATTACATACAATAATACACAGTATAGTAAAGTAGAAAGTACACACAAGTTCAAAGAGAATGAGATTGAATCTCAATTAGGTAATAAAAATAATTAAGAATAAAATAATTATAAATTTAGTGTAAAAAGAAAGAGAGAATCAGCATAAAATAATAACAAGTTTGAGAAAAATGAAATTTTATCTACACTTTATTGCTCAGCGAGCAGTATATGCATACAAAGAACTCGATAAAACTTCTTTTCAGTTCATGCTGCCCTGCACAAGTTCTCAAAAACAAATATACAAATTCAACTTACGGATCAAAGTTTATTAGGATACAACGGGTGAATGAATATAGGTTTATAGCAAAAGAACTGAATCCAGCTTTTGCGTCAATGCCAGAAAAAAGGTATCGCTACATACCCCCCCCCCTCTTTTTTTTAAAAAGAAGCGTCTCCCTGCAATCCGGTCTGATTCCTTGTAACAGGTCTCCTTGAAAATTAAAATTCTTTAGAAGCATAGTTAGAAAATATTAAATGAAATTAACATTTTTACGAATTTTATTTTTATAGCTTAAGGAACACGTTTAACGTGCATGTATTCTTCTACAGTAAATTTCATTTGTCAAAAGCAAATATATATAAGTATTAAGGTTAATTAAACATAATTATAATTTACATAAAATCATACATTATATATATATATATATATATAAACTAAGAATTATAACTAATAAAAACTGAAATTGAAATTATGTTATAGGAACTAAAAATTACAATTATTGCAGAATCCGTAATATTATTGTTAATATTCCGTGGTTTACGTGGATAGTAGTGGAATAGTCTGCTTTGGCTCTTGCGCCATAAGACCACAGTACGTGGTACGTGGTCTTATGGCGCAGTAAGACTCAGTACGTGAATGGTAATCACGTAGGCATCGTGGATGAACCATAGCTGCCCAGCATATGTCAAAGTCACAGCTACCCAGCACGTGGTATACCGATATGTAAATAAGTTAATTTTATTATTGTCTTAGATCATCCAGATAGACTAGATAGACTCTTAACTTTCCAGGAGCCCTTTTTTGATGTTTTATTGCGATCGACAGCTGTATCTCTAGGTCTGTAGCCTTTCGGAAATTCTCTTGTGAAATTGTAATTTATTGTAATGAAAATGAGCTGCACAATTATCAGTTTTTTGTCAAGTTTATCGTTGAAAAAAATTAAAAAAAAATATCATCAAGTAGTTTTATTTCTGACACCAAAAAAACAGGCTAATAATATTAAAGAATTGGTATACTAAAGATTATTTATTTATCCAGCATTAGTTTAAATAAATTGTTTTCTCAATTATAACGTAAAAAAGTCACAAATTTAATAAAAAAAAAGAATAGAGCAGAATTCAAAAACATATTAAAGACTAATTTTAAAACAACAGAAAAATAAAATGACTTATAAAAATTACAATCAAATTAAATAAATACAGCGTTATAAAACAGTGCATATCTCATAAGAAAAAGAATTAAGAAAAACTCAAAAATATAAATCATGTGACTCAATAATAATAATATTTGAAGAAAGTATTACTATCCGCTGATTTAGTTCTTGAGTTATGAAAAAAAATATAAACAGCTAAAACGTTACTTGATAGCGAAAGTATGATTTACAATTGTTTATGTAAATTAGCAGAAACATTTGAGTTGCTTAATGAAAATATAAATTTATCATTAGGTTTGTTTGGCAGGACTTTCACCTAAAAAAATGCAAGAAATCAAATATGAATGCTATTATTTCAAATGAAGAAAATTCTTTTGTCCTAAATTAAGTTTTCACGTAATTCCAAAATTTACTCATTCGATGATTTCAATGCAAATTCATTTATCTTATGTGCGTCGATATCTGAAAATGTTTAGATAACAGATACAGAATTTTTGGAACCGCGAAAATTGAGTATCTAATACTATAATTCAGGTTTCCGAAATTTCGTATTTGTTTAAATAGCAGAAGAAACAAGTGTAATGCGTATTTATTCTCAATAGGGCGAACAATTTTCAAAACTGAGCAAAATTAGAGTGCCTACATTTATTTTGAATTCATTCGATGGAAATGTAGAAACCCATGTTTCTCTGTTGCGAATCAAGCAGCTATGGTAGTCTCCTGTTCAAGGTCACGAAATTGCGGCCAACCAGTTTCGTGGTTTTCGAGCCTTGTGCTACTAATGACTTGCTGTTTAGCTGTGGCTGTTTAGCCTAGTTGACGTGGTGTGGAACTTAAAAGAGGATGATTCCGGCACAAGTGTCGTCCTCGTCAATTGACCAAGGTTGAAATTTACGAGGTCAATTGGCAATAGTCCCCGTGCTGCTTCTAGTGTGACGTTATTAAGATCATTCAATCAATCAGTTTTGAGTCAAAAATTTTATGGAGCAGATGTACATGTTAAAGTGAAGAATCCTGAACAAGTTACTTTATATCAGATGGCTTCTAAAAGCACAGTTGAACCAAGAAGGAAAATATTCATGCCTGTCCTAGAATTACGAAGTGCACTGATTGTTGCAAGATAAGGAATTGAGACTAAAACAGTTCTAGATCGTAAAACATTGGTCAACATAGATTCTGAAAGTGATTCTTAATTTACATTATACTGGATCAAAGGATGCAACAGAAGATGGAAATCATTCAGTGAAAATCATGTTAAAGGTTCTAAAATTTGACTTAGCCAGAGTATTGGTTTTATTGCTCAACTAAAACCAAATTTGCTGATTTCCTGACGCTTGGAATTAGTACAGCTTTCTTAGTGAGTAGAGACAAATGGTGAACAGATGAATACTTTTTAGGGAAACATATGTTTCTAGCTTTTATTTGATATTTATTTTTCATTAAGTTCCGTTCCTGACATCAATTGAAGAAAAACTCTGTACGGATGAGAACAAAACTTTCATTTATGTTGATGACTATTCCGATAGAAAACCATGATTCATTACAAAAACTCTGACTTTTCCAACGAATTAACAACTATTGCTACATTTAATATAAAATAAATGTTACTGTTTCATACATTTTTATATTTATTTATAAATACAGCAGTAAAGATAAAAATGTTCGACTTCTCAAGGTGGAATATAAAAGTTGGGATAGTTAAAGAGTCCTTTATTAAATATGAGCAAATAGTCCTAACAGATATAAAGAACATAACGGGTAAATTTAAAAATTTGAATCCTTTGATGATTAAAATGAAACAATTTGTTGTATGCGGATGGCTTGGAAAAACATCTTTGAAATGTATTCAAGCACATCCTTGGATACTGCCAAAACAATGTATTGTCAAACAAATTAAGGAAGACTCACCGTATGAACAATTAAAAAGGTCACCTCTTTTTTTGTATAATAAGATTAGAGTTATTTAGTCTGTTTTTATTGCTTATGAAAATCATAAAAAGGGTCTACTAAACAAAATTTACTTTTGCGTATGCAAATGTTTCCTAACTATAGCTCTTCATTTTGAAATTATATCAAGTTTGAATTATAATACTTTGAATTTCACTCTTAAGATTTTATGACTATAAATTACATAACATGTAAATGCTCGAAACCAATAACGAATAATACCATTAACCTTAGGGAAGCTAATATCGAATTAAAAAAGTTCTCTAAACTAGTTAAGTTTCCTATTATAGTTTAAGCTTTACGTCCAAAAGATATATTGCAATGTTATCTCCCCCATATTCCCCCCTTTCGGTTGGATGTGGGAGGGTGGGGTAAAATCTGTTCCCCGTCAGCTTAAAAGAACAATAGAAGATTTGGGCGTTTTTCTAGAAAAGTTTGAGCCAACACAGATTGAAGGGATAATTAACTGTAATTCGAGACCCCTAATGGTATTTCCAAATTATTTTGATGTTTATGTTATGTAGACCCCTGGTCATTTTTAACAGAAAGATCGATTAACGCTATAGCATGACTGATAATCATAGTTGTAGATGAGAATCGTTTAAATCATTTGCAAAGAACAAGAAAAGTAATCCAGATTATCTGAAAAAAAAATGGATAAATGTTTATTCAAAGAATTAAATGGGTGGTTGAATAAATTAACATATCTATAGAAGCAATGGTATTAGTTAAAGATAAAAAACTAACTGTTTACAAATTACTTTGAAGACGAGTTGTTGAAGTACAATATAGCTCAGATAATAAAGTAAGAGAGAGAGAGAGAACTATAAAAAGCTTAAAATTAAAAACCAAAGTTTAAAATAGATATAACAAAATTTGTTGATTTTCCTTATTCAATGAATGTGTTAATGATTGAAAAATATAGCATCATATTTTGTTCAGAGGACTTTTTTATATGGAATATGATACTTTTGTTGCTCACTCATGTTGTAATTAAATATATCTTATTAGTTACAATGAATTATTTTTTAAATTTATTATTTTCTTGTACGTTTATTGAAATAGTCTTTATTTCAATCCAGGAGCAGTTAAATTTTTTGGTAAATGATTTATGAAGAGGTGCTACGATTGCCTTTCAAATGTACTGTTTTGATAAGCCAATGTATGTGAGCATATTTCAGTAGAGTGATCGGAACACCGAAGTATCATTTCCGAAATTAAGTATTAATATTATTATAAATAGTTTTAATTAGTAATTTATAATCTGTTTGTAGTTTGAAAGCATCAATGGCACTGCATTAGAAAAGTATAAAAATATTTGTACTTAAACAGACATAATTTTATGTGATATCATTCTAGAATAAATACGTCATTAACACATTGCTCATAAATTCATCGAAAAGAGTGCCATAGTCATGAGAGGTCTTTTCAGTCGTAAATTTATTTTTGCCCATCGATCACCTTCTAGACACTAATAGAGGCATTTTCTAAGCCTCCTTTTAAGGATGCACCCGCTAAAGGTTACAGGCTCACCGAGTGAAGTCAAGTCACATTTTTAAATGTCGGGAAATTTCAAGGGCCCCTAAGTTCGCTGATGATATCTGAATGAAAAGTTGTTTCCAATATGGTCTTGCAGGTAGTAAAAAAAGTTTTTTTTTATTTATGAATTTATATATTTGGCTATAGAGATTTGACAAAATGGAAGCATTAAATTATGTATTTACCTAAGAACCATTCATTTATTTCAAGTATCGCTTTGTCGGTTGTATAATAAGAATTACTTCATAAGATTATTATTTTATATGAATATGTAGACTCGTTCTTTAAAATGCAATATAGGGAGACGGTGAACACAGTAAAGTTCTTTCTAATGAAAAAAGAATTTCACTTTTCTGATTGTTTTCTGATTGTTTTCTGAAGTTTTTCTGATTGTTTGTTGTAATAAAGTAATGAAACTTCTTGTAATCCTCCCCTTTCGCCATTCGTGAGATTCCGTTGACACTAACTTACGCGCAGATTCAGATGACTAATTTAGATGAATTTATAACTGAAGTGATTGAAAATTTTTATATCTTACTTTTGTAACATTATATGTATACACTAACGTTTATTTATATCGATTCCTTTGAACATTTTATTAATAAGTGTGTTTAATTCTCAAACACAAGAAATCGTATATCGTAGAATAAATTCAATAAAAAAGATAAAATTCATAACAATTAATGAAACATAGTAAGTTGCTTTAGAGCCTAATAAAATATAAAAACATAACTTATTCCTAGAATGTATCTTGTGAAAGTTGAAATGTGTAAGCTATCACAAAAGATGATGCTAAGTTAATGGCCGTTAAATTCCAGACATGAAATCATCAACGTGAAAATAAAATGCCCTGAAATTGAACTTCTTTATTTTCCAATAATATCTTTACATTATCTTGCAAACCCCAAGTTTTATTTCTTTCTCCTTCCATTAGAAAACTTATCTAAAAGAGTCATGAACAATTGCCTGAAGAAACTTAGAGTACATTCATGCTCATAACTAATTTATCACCTTCAAAATACCAATTCTTTAATGCATATCATCACACTTTTTGCAGTTAAACTACCTAAACGAATCAAAATTATTATTTAGAATGCTAAAATATGCAATTTCTTGCCAATTCATTAGAGTTCGACTAAGTATATTAACAAGAGCTTAAGATTTGAGAAATTAACTATAATTCGAACTATGATGCATGTGGTTCGGAAATAATAACAATAATTAATTTTTTCCTCCTCTGCCTCCAACTTTCTAACTCCCTTATCATTCATTCATTTTATCGCTACTTATGAATGTAATTTAATCAATATGTTCATCATATTTCATAATTTCAATCACTTCAACATAAGTCACGTTTTATTTTATGGGAATTAATTTGGAAGTCAAACACAATCGAAAAGCATTTCAAATAGTAAGTTGAAAGGATAACCGCGATAAAGTTCAATGTCGGAAAGTTACTTCATTTTCATGTTCAGTCAGAGCACAAAGGAGCGACAAATTTCACGCTTGTCTCTTCTCTGGCGCCAGGTAGATGACAAATAGCGCCATAGTCTGTCAAAGAGAAAGTATTTTGATTTTCGTTCGTTAGGTACGCTTAAATGGATACCTCACTTTATAAGTTTGGTAAATCAAGCGGAATTGAGAAAGTTAAACTTTCAACTTCCGAATTATCAGAGTATCTTTCTAAAAGTGTTTTTCAATCCCAGATGATTTCTCTCTAAAGAAGCAGAATAAATTTGTTATTGATTATTAAATAAGACTTTTAATTTTCAGGAAATATATGTTTCACCGCATAATTTCAAAATATATGTTTAGTATCAGAAACAATTCATGTCCTTGATGCTTTTGCATTTGTGGGTAGAATTATCTTTAGTTAACAGTTCCAGAAATACTATATCTATAGACAAGCAATACGTTAATGTATTTTTCTCCTACTTCACATTGTACTTCTACATAAATTTAGGTATTTTCTAAATTTAATTAGACATCTTTATACTTTTATTTCTTTGGACTTTAGGCTTTTCATATGAATAATATATATATATATATATGTGTGTGTGTATATATATATATATATATATATATATATATATATATATATATATATGTGAGTGTGTGTGTGTGTGTGTGCGTGCGTGTGTGCGTGTGTGTAAGTACTAAATTTTAGCACCACTTATGTTTAGGGAATAAAATACAGATAATCTGTTTATTTTTACCAGGTATATCTAGTGATCGTAATCCATAAAGCATGCGTGAACCATAAATGGGAGAACTAATGAATTTGTCAATCCACTTCCGAGAACCATCCTGACTCAGAAAAGTGTCTCTTGCTACAGAAATGGAATTCACTGTCAAGGAGACTAAGCAAATGCTAACAAAACTGTATGCCGTCACGCTGTGTGATCTGCCTGAACTATAAAATTTATTGATAATCACGAGTACATAAAATAACTTTCAAATGGTACATTTTTTATCTGTTACGTATATTCAAAACCGATTTCATTAAACTCTTACCATAAGTATTTCTGAAATTCAATAAAATGGGATAATTATCATAACTGTGCATACCCGAATATATATATATGATTGTGTGTGTGATGGTTCTTCTTACATGACTTCCATTTCTTTCTGATACTATCAGTGTCCATCTTTGTAGCTTTCTTTTATTGTCTTTTAAGTTTTCAGTTATATTTTTTTATTATTTTGATCATTATCTTTTAGCTTTAATTAGCTTAAATGCATGGTTTTTCTATTATCATGTGTTTTATATTCAATTTTACTTGATTATTTATAATCTAGCATCTCAATGAATTTATTTTTACTTAATAATTTTTTTCTAGCATTTCATCATATATATATATATATATATATATATATATATAAGGCGCTAAAACTATAATGAAATAATTTCCAGATATTAACATTTCATTTGGCCGTGGTAGTTCGGTAGTCATGGTTGCGAACTTGGCCCGATTCCTAATGCAATTGAAGGCCCACTGTATTGCAGGGCTGAAGCACATTAAGTCTAACAGAGCTTCTAGTCCTCCTTCAGGCGTGTTGCAGAAGTTTGTAGAGAGAAAGGCCAGATGGGGTGTCTCCCTCGTCATTTAACTGAGGTTCATGATTACTTGGTCTGTTGACTAAAAATAAATGTTAAATAATACACGGTCTGTTGCCAATATTAAATAAAAATTTAAAAAAAAACAAAATTATTTTTTGAAATAAGCCGGAATGAGTGATTTAAAATATATTTATTATAGAAACAGGTAAAATCTTGAATAGATTTTAAAAGAAATAATCATGTTTTAGTTGCATTGTTTATAAAGAATACCTTTCCTTGACGTTTACAAATTACGAGTCCGTTACCAATAACTATTGTGTTGTTTCAAATTGCAAATTTAGTTTTGATCATTCACTCAATAACGTCGTATAGGGTTGTAAATCTTATTTATCTCGCATTTTCAATACTTTTTTTTATTTCTCATGTTATGCATAACAATCGTTTAATATACCATGATATAAAATTAATGTTGATGTTAAAAGTCTTGAAAAAACAATCAGCTAAATATAATTACAACATTTTATTGTTTGCAAGCGAATAATATTAGAAGGTATTTATTTTTAGATATGTTACTTCGTAGGGTACTATTTAATTTTAAAATTGTGTGCAACATTCTTTGACAAATAATTGAATATTAATTCAAGATAAAAGTTACTTTTATTCATCATACTTCAAGGATATACTTCTTCTTTTAGATACCATTATATTTAAAAGAATATTAGATTTTTTTGATACATTTCTTCGAATATTTATAAATGTCAAATGCATGCAAAAACGATTTATTATAAATTATCTGCATTTTGGAAATTCTTAGAATTAATTAGTAGAAGCTAATATTAAGAATTTATAGAGCCCACAACCCAGGCCTATTTTAAGTTTAATAATCTTTCCTTAAAAATTATGGTAATCAAACAGAAGAACTAAAAAAGTATGGTACAAAAATTAAAAAAAAAAACATTCATAAAATTAATTTAAAAGTTTCTTAAATATTAAATTAAATGTTATCCTGTTTTTAATTATTAACAGTCAGGGAAAAAATTAAAATACTTTTAAAAAACAAACTGTTATAATAAGATACTAGAAAGTTTTTAAAGTGAGTAATCTTTACTTGTATAAATTCAGCGATGTAACTAAAAAAACGCATTGAAATGTGTTCTCAAATTTTACTGCTTTTTTTTATATCATAAACAGAACTTGACAAGTTAATAACAGCCGGCACGAGATATGAGCAATTACTTGCAGTGGCTTAGTTTAGTAGCCGACTTGAGAGTAGAGCAATTACGGGTACTTATCAGCAATTTCACTACAACTTCTTCCAACTCTTTTCATTATGAAACTGATCGTTCCAATTCTAATTTTCCAATTAGCGATATGAAACTCGTATAATAAGTTGTGTGTGCTTTTCCTTATGGTTTAATTCGTGTTGAGTTTCAAATAGCACATAATATAGATATATTATTTATAAATACAGTTTTATGCCACAACCAATTATCGAAAATGTGCTTGAAAACTGTGATGTGGCAAAAGAAGAATTAAAAAAATATGAGCATAAGTTACACAAGCTATCTTAAAATGATTTCATAACTTTGAGATGCTTGAAAACAAATCTTATTCAATAATTCTCCTTTAACGTTCTTTAAAAAAAGTTAAAATGTTTCTTTAAAAAATATTGTCACACAACAAACTCCAAATGTTCATTATAAAAAACACTTTTTTTATTGAGGCACTAAAACGTCTTTTCTTACATAATTCTCGAAGGGAGAACTAAAACTTCCATTCATGGTAGAAAGAGATTTACTACCTCATTTTCAAAGGCGTAAACTCGACAAATTGGGAGTTTTATGAGGCATTCAAATGAATATAGGCTTTCATAATAAATCAAAGGGCCCAAATGCGAGAGAATAAACCCAAGAGCACTATAAAATGGAAAGAAAACTGATAATAAATTCCTTTTAAAAAACAATTCCAATTTTAAGACTTAATTTGAAAGTTAAATAGTATACTCATTTTATAAACTAATTGATTCTTGAATCGGAAGGGTTAAATGTTTTAATTAAAGAGCAGAGCATTACAAAATATTGTTTTAAAAAATACTATTAGAAATTTCTTTAGCACATTTCAGAAAAATAATAAGAGGAAAATTAAACACTTAATGGAGAAGAGTTAAGGTGATCTACAAAATAAATTATGTAGGTATATATATATAGATAAAATAAAAAATACTGTGAATGATAACATAATATGTATTTGCATATATATATATATATATATATATATATATATATATATATATTAATTGGTTGAGAGAATGTGAATATGAAATGAAAATTCAACCATTATCAGATATAATGCATTAAATACATTAAAATTAAATTTAAAAGGAAAGTTTTCAAAACTAATGATGAATATAAGGAATGTCCTTATAAGTATACGATAACGAGCCTTCAAATTATACAGTGCCTCTCTCTACATAAAAACTTAATAAAACTAAATTAATGATTTATCACAAAAATTTATAACTGAAATTAATTCAAAACATCAAAACTTTTAAAATTTGAATTTTTTATCAGGTTGTAAGAAATCCTACAATACGATAACAATACCTTTCAAACCGAAATGAAACATGGCTGTAGTAGCCTAGTGGTTATGATCGTGAACTCCAGACAGCGTCACTTACGTCGAGACGTGGTTTTGAGCCGCGGTTTTTGCCATCGTTTTTACCGACTTGTGACACGGTGCAATGTCTTGGTGAAGCAGCACTTTCTTTTTCTTCAAATGTGGCCGTTTTTCGTTTTTCGTGGCAACGGTCCAATAACGCTATGTAATAGTCGCTGTTGATGCTCCTTCCTTTTTTCAAGGTAGCCAATGAAAATTATTCCATGCGCATCCCAAAATACAGACGCCATAAACTTGCCAGCCGACTGTTGCGTTTTCCCACGCTTTGGAGCGGGTTCATCGTGTGCAGTCCACTCGGATGACTGTCGATTGGACTTCGGAGTGAAATGATGGAGCCATGTTTCTTCCATTGTCACACATCGACGTGAAAACTCGGGGTTATTACGCTTGATGATCTTCAAACACTGCTCCGAATCATCCGTTCGTCGTTGTTTTTGGTCAAAAGTGAGCTCGCGCGGCACCCACTTTGCACAGAGCTTTCTCATACCCAAGTATTCGTGAATGATATGATGTACACGTTCAGTTGATGTCTTTAGAGTGTCTGCTATTTCCTTCAATTTCAATTTACGGTCATTCAAAATCATTTTGTGGATTTTTTTAATGTTTTCGTCGGTAACAACCACTTTTGGGCATCCACTGCGTTCACTGTCTTCGGTGCTCATTTCACCACGTCTAAACTTAGTATACCAGTCTTTGATGGTTGATTTTCCTGGGGCAGTGTCCGGAAACTTGGCATCAAGCCAAGGCTTTGCTTCAACTGTATTTTTTCCCTTCAAAAAGCAAACTTTTATCAACACGCGAAATTCCTTTTTATCCATTTTTTTCACAATAACAAAAGTTGCTTCACTCAAAATGCTATAATTTACAAACTAATGATCCGACAGCTATCAAATTTATACACGCATCTTTTGAGGGTTAGGGCTAACTAAAAAAACATATGGATTTAATTCTTGTAGCGCCATCTATGTGTCAGGCCGGGGACTGTTGAATTGACCTGTTATATACGCATGATACTATTCATTCTCTATCTCTGTTTATCTTTATATATATATTTCAAATGAATAAATATTTTTCTAAATTTAAATAGGTTCTGGAATATAAATTTCTAAGTTTATACTCATTATTTTTGTATGCCATGTTTGTAGTTTTCATTCACGTGTCACATGTAACATTTTCATTTTTATTTTTATGTTTGCATTTTTAATAACTTTTTGGTTTTTTAATTTTATGTTTTGTTTTCTAAAGTAATGTTTTCCTTTTTACTTTAATTTCTTAGGATTTATCTTTAATATTTATTTTTAATCGTTACATTGCTTAGTTGGGATGATCATCAATTATTGCATTTGATGGAGGTCTCTGAGCATTAACTAGAAAATGAACTTTTCATATTACGTCTAATTTCGAATAAAATGCACAAATAAATAGCTGAAAATTGTCTGAAATTGAAATCTATCCAATTTGCTTTAACGTCTAATATTTTCAAAGAATAATACATAATGACCATAATCAATTGCAAAACAGCTTAAAATACATAAAATATAAATTAAAAATATTCTTATATGAAACAACTATCCCTGAATTTTTTTAAAAGTAAATTATTCATGTAAGGAATTTAAAGAAGTAATAAATTTTCTCCAAAATATTATTAAGAGACATGTACATATATTTTTTAATCAGATATTCTTGTTAAGATCATTTTTATTTAGAATGCATTTGTTTGAAACTCCAGTAAACCTTCAGTCTTTGTTACATCGAAAATTAGTATGTATTATCTTGTACAACATTGAGATACAGGAAAAGAGAAAGAAAGAAAAAGTAAACTAATTTCTTTTCTTTGTCAGATGATGTACTGTAAATATATGGCTTCAGGAAAGGAAATTAAACTTGTATATTTTCCTTTAAAGAGGTTGATTTAAAGCAGCTTTAAATATTATTGAAAAGGAGTTGAGAATCAAACTTTTTCTATAACTTTTTTTAATGAAATAATATTGGTTAAAGCTTCGAATCCTTATGAACATGCTACTAGATGGCACTTTCTTGTGTCGAAAGAGTTTCTTGGGTTGTTTGTATCAGAGAGTAGAGCGGAAACCACCACGCCTGTGAAATGTAATATCTATTTTAAATATATATTGCCAAGCGCCTTACAAAAGTAAAGTCTATGTTAAACATCTATTTTTAAGTAGAGTTGTCATGTGTTGGCATCTTCTTATAAATAGCTTAGTTTTTAGACTGTTGGTGGCATCCTTGGTTGAATTGTTTTGTAAAAGTTGTTCGAATGTTACTTTTGACTTGTGAGAGAACGTATGATGATCATGTACTATGGTATACCTATAGGAATGCACATCTTTGCCCAACGAATAAAATTTCGAATTTTTTTTTTTGATGAAAATTAAGAGAGTCCATTTTAACTTATTTATTTTATAATTTATTTAATCTGAGCTATCCTCCGCAATAACTTATTTTCTTCGTGAAATCTTAGATTACAATATTATATTCTGTATCGAGTACTGCCTTTATTTATATATGAATAAGTTTAAGTTTCAAAAATGAAATGAAAGCCTTTTACGGTTTACATTCACAAAATTATGATAAAATTAAAGTAATTCTAACAGATTTGTATTATAAAAAAAATGCCAAAAAATATGTATAATTCAAAATTTAATGAAACGAAAAAAATATTTAAAAAATTCCTTTGTCATTATAAAACTATAGATTTCTTTAAGATTATTCTAAGAAATTTTGAACATAGTTCTAAATTACCTGTATTGTATTATACTGAATACGCATTATCCTATGTTGTGCATTGAAAATATTTTTTTGTATACTAATGTTACTTTTATTCCACATAATATACCATTCATAATAAATAATATGAAGACATCTGAAATTCATTTTGTTTTCCTTTGTAAAAATAAACTTTATTTTTCTTCACATTAAAACCATTTTCTACAATATTTTTCAACACCAATTGAAATGAATATTTATTTTTGAATTCAGCATTTCATTTATTTCAATTTCCTTTCTGTTCTTAACAATCAGCGCGTGAAATATACAAAATAAGATTTAAATATATATTTCTTGGTAAGCACGTTCATATTCCCTAGGCAAGAAAAAACTTTCAAATTTTCAATTTCTTACGCTTTGATATGAGGTTCAAAAATTCGATCATTTCATCGCTCTCTCTCTCTCCTTTTAAAATTCTTTCCATCTACACGAATGTTTTCTCGGTTATCAAAGGCACGCTGGAGAGTAGAGCTTTTTTATATTTGATAGACGGTCAATATTACATCTAATGTCTGCTCTTTTTCATTTCAAGATCCTGTTTTTTTTATCATTCCTATACTGAGGTAGAAGAAGTAGATCTATAATAGATAACATAAATTTATAGATTTATGATAAAAAAAGATGATAGAAATCCTGTTTACGATATTTATTTTCTATAAAATAAAGAATAAATTCAGTAATTTGTTTTAAAATAGTTTACACTACTACTTCGTAAATTTACTACAATCAATGAACAGTTAATTGTAGTAAAAATAATTTTCTTTGCAAAGCAATAATAAACCATCAACTTCTATAAAATCAACATTTACTTTTTAATTTTTTTCAAAGCCTATAAGTAATTCAGTTTTTCTGTTGCAATTTCACTTATTAATTCCGTTAAATTACAAAAAGTAGAAGAAATATATCATTTAATACTTCTATTTTATTTATTTTTGCTTATAATTTATAGGCAGAATATATGAAAGAAAGTGACTTTTTATTCATAAATGAATTAGTTTGTCTAAAAGATGTTTTTTATTATTTTTCGTATAAATGATTTATGACATATTGTCGCATCAAATGATTCACAGTAATATGTATATTTTGTGTATTACTAATGAAAACTAAAAAAAAAATTGAAATTATCAATTTTTAAAAATAAATAATATTTTTGAACTTTATATTGTAACTTAATCAACTTTACTTATTAATGTTAGGGATTATTAATCATTGAATGTATTTTCAAAATCAAACACAGACGATAATGGAAAAAGTATACGATGGTTGCATTGAGTTCATATCAATTTCTGATTTTGGCAAAATGAATAATTTTTTGCAAAATTTGATTGTTTTTTTTTATACTTTTATGTGGTGATGTTTCAATTTAAAGTACTAAAATACTTTATATGAGGTAATTAAATAAATATTTTAATTATTTATCTTTCTCGCTCTCTCTGGTAAAAATAGTTATGAAAGAATTAAAGTTTGAGCACAAAATTATGAGCATGTGGTGCATTTATACGTAATTTCAATTTATTTTCTGCAAACATTTTATTTCAATAAGAAAAAAATATTTTTACATAACTTACATCGGTATATTGATTTGGCTTAATGCCATTTTAGACGTATAAAGTGTTCATGACGACGGATTTCGCTATAATGAACTACGGCAAAATAAAGATGATGACACATGTGCTACGATTTTATTCATCTAGCTTCCAATCTAAATATCTTGAGAAATTAAGAATCCAATTTTTACGTACTTCAACTCTATTATTCCTCCCGACTCAATTCTATTAAAAATAGATATTATAACTTAATTTAAAAACCTTTAACTTAAATACTAAAAATCTCGAAATCATGAACTATGATCCTTGTATTGAAGATATTTTGCATTTTAGCTAATTTTTGCCATCTTAAAAAATTCCTTTATTGAAAAAGCCTTGCAATTTAAAACATAAATTTTCTTGAATATCTTAAGACATATATCATTAAAGTGTAAAATATTTTTCCTATTAATATTATGTTTCTTAGATATTTTGATACTTATTCGGGGTTTGGTATATGTTAAAATACGAAAAATATTAATGTTGATTCTTAATAAACCTTAAGAAATTACAAACTGCATCATGTCTTAGATTATTTTCCGTTTGATTATATGTCTAAAAATTTTATTTGTACTACGAAATAAAAAAAAATGTATTCTAAAAAAGGGTGGTGCTCGCAAATCAATATACCTTAAAAATCTGAAAACAAAAAAAAATTATTCAATATCTTATTAGTTATTCAAAATGTACATGAATATTCAAAATTACTTTGTTAAAGAGCATATTGGTTATTATCATGTACGAAAAATGTGTATAATTGCATTGAAATGTTAAAAAGATGCGAAAACTCGGAGAAAATGGTAAAAAGGCTAAATTTGTAGTGTTTAACAATCATGTGACAAATTCAACATGTACTAATTATAAATAAATACGGAATACTTTGCTTTTCAATTCAAATAATAGCAGGTGAAATTTTTTGATATAATTAGCCTCACTCTAACGTTTGTGGTCTTCACATTTACTTATTTAATCCTTTCCAGCTCTCTTTTATCCTAATATGTGATTGGGATGTTTGAAGAAAAATATACATGGTTACATGTGTCTGATTGTGTCTTCCATTGACAACAGCCCTTACGTAGACTTTAATACTATGTTAATTCAAGTCAACTTGCATCATATTCATTCATATTAAAATCATGTTGAAATGCATTAATGCACTTCTGTTTTTTTTATTACATTGAAATCTAAGTAATGTCATAGTTACATTAATACAACATAAAAATAAATAAAATAATATTAGTCCGGAATAAATATCCTTTAAGGACTAGTTTCCTTACAGCTACATCTATTTTTGCTTTAATACATATTAATTTTATGCTTTCAATGCTAACGTTAAAGAATTAGAATGTTAACTAAAGAATAACTTTGTTTAGAACACTTGTCCAGAGAATACTCGTATAAGTCGGATACTTAATTCTAATGTTATATGCCAAATTATTATAGAAATGTGTAATGGATATTACACTGATGCCAGAAAGTAAAGTCTAACTTGAAAATTGCAAAAAAATATGAGTAATTTTGGTGAATATGTTAGCAATAACTCGTAAAGAAATACATGTTATAGGCAAATCTTTGGTTTTAGGCAACACCTTTCCTTTGATGTCTTCAGACTCAAAACACTTACACAATTCGGAATGCCGATAAACCGATTCTCTCCGCATAAGCTTTTCAGATAGAATTCCCAAAATTCATGTGAGAAAGAACGATGTTAACGATTAGGCTGAACAAATGATGGTACAAAGATGACAAATAGACTCGATTGCGAAAATAATAATTGAAATAATCGAATTCGCACTAAACGCCTCGAATTATGAATTTGTATTGGTATGATTTCGAGACTGTAGAAGAGGTTTCAAAGGTTATGTTAACCAACAAATGTTAACCAACTACCTGTTCTAGGTCGGACAAGAGTCACACTCTTCCGCCAAGCCCGATTTCTGACAATAACTGAAAGACATCAAAGCAACAGTTATGGCATTAAATTCGTTTCAATACTCACTGTTGCCAGAGGAGATTGAGTTTCCACTCAAACTATTTACATGAAACCTAATTTTGATGATCTCTACGCCATGTAACTACAAATTCTATTACTCTCGTATCAGCAGTCTCACATAAATGCTCTAATTTAAATTAGATTTTGGAACATCAGCACTATAGTTCGGAACAGTGAGCCAATACAATACCCAATCTCACTTTAGTCCGAACTGTGGATCTTATCGGGTAATGATATGGTGAGAAAGTGGAACGCCTTTCTACCCAGGAAACATAATGTAAAGACATCTATTTTCTTTACGGGGAATGATGATGCATATAGACATCATTCTAGATGGCCGAACAGATTCTCCATTAGTCTGAGAAGGATCTGTGCCTGCTGAAAAAAATAGGGATGAAAGTTTTGAGTCTTATTTTTGCTTGTATTTATTTGCTGCCAGTCCTGTATTCATATTTATGGATGATAACGCACCTTGTCATCTTTCGAAACTGATCATTGACTTCCTTGAAGCAGAAATTATCCAACGCATTCTGTGCTTTACTCCCGCAATGATCAAAGTCCTATAGCACATGAGTAAGATTGCTCAAATGAAAACTTGCAGCCTTTTTTCACCATAACAATCTGCGTACCAAAACTTAACAGGGTGTTCGAAACTTTTGGAGTTTTTTTAGCCCACAACTCATCCATAACATCACAGCAAGTAAGGTAAACCGTAGGGTAGAATGTAAGAGGTGGCCTGTAAGAGGAGGCCACATACCCTATTATATTCTAGCATCCTCTTTTTATTTCATTTGTTTTTCACTAAAGGCTGAACTCATATTATGCCCAGCTCTCTTCCAAACTGTTTCTTTGGATAACAAAAGTGATTATTATCATTTTTTGGTATTCTTATCTTATTTTACAACCATTTTACTTTTGTACGTCGCTTATTCATTCTCACTTAGAATCCCTTCCTTCTTCTCATAATAAACAATTATGTTTAACTTCTGGACTCCAGGATATATATATATATATATATATATATATATAAAATATAAATGTATTCACATAAGGAACATAACAACAAATTTTAATATTCTATAAGTTCCTGTTTCAATAAATTTATTTTTAACTTTACATAAAGTGTGCTTTACTCATTTCTACTGCACTTTAATGCCAACAGACTTTTAATTTCATATTATCTAAAAAAGAACTGTCCCTTTCAGACAATGTTTCTAAACTGGAGATAAAAAATCCATATAAGTTAAAAATATTCCTATTTACATCAATATTGGGGTATTTTCTGTCAGAAATCCTGAGTTTGGTGTAAGTCTTATTTTGTAACATTGGATGATATTGAAGGAGAAGGGAGTTATTTTTTCTTTGCTGAAATATTAGCAAATGTTTCCGGAATGCTGGAATTATAACTTCCAATAAACATGTCAGATTAATTTACAAGAGTTTCTTTTTTATTTGTCTCGTTACAAGAAGATTAAAGTTTTCATATTTGGTTAAAAAATAAATAAAATGTTGTCACTTGGGATGTAGTTTCGTGATTTTCAAGAGTTATGGAGAGAAGGAAATGAACAGAGAGCCTTTGAACTATATTCAGCATTTGAAGTCAGTTTAAAATAATTTTTACTGATTAAACAAATTAGGTTCAAATCGGGAATAGGATGTCCCAATAAGAGATTGGCGACGAAACTTGGCGACTTCATAGTTAGGTTGCCAAACGTGCGACAACTAAGCATTAAGTATGCTTAGGGTTACCATGACATAAATAGCCAATTATCGCTCCCTAACGTCGCCAACGTTTCTAAAAGTCGTCAATCCCTAGGAAACACCCTATTTCCGATTTGAACCACAAACTATTTTGAAGCGGAGATTAGTAGTTTTGGCTTTGTAAAACGATATTTTTAAATGATTCATCCAATACGAAAAAAAAAAAAAAAAAGAATGCTATGCTGCCTAAATTATTCCAAAATCAATAATATTA
This sequence comes from Nephila pilipes, assembly GCA_019974015.1. NCBI lineage: Eukaryota > Metazoa > Arthropoda > Arachnida > Araneae > Nephilidae > Nephila > Nephila pilipes. The sequence goes on along the minus strand of BMAW01108386.1, from coordinate 6,468 downwards.
CATTACATTACAAGTAACATATCAAAGATTTAAAATTATTTCATTTTATATAAAAATTAATAAATTCATTTAAGTTAAGTAATGCGCAATTATGTTTCTGAAAAAAAGTCGCAGATCCAAGCACATTTTAGATTTGAGCGAGTAACTAAAAACAAAATTCTCAATATTTCATCCTTCAGCATTTCAACATTCTTCTTGACCAATATACTTTATAACTCACTTCAAATTCATCTAATGCATTTTTTCATTTCTAAAATCCCTAAATTTTAAGGATTACTTCGGATTTGATCATATTCGCAATTTTTGTCATTCTTTTGAAAATTTAGATGTTTAGATTTTTCTTATAGTAACCCAATGAGTATAGTGAGTTAATATCATTTTCTGTTATTTATACACACATACACACTGGCACCATACAAATATAGGAATCCCAAAATTCATAAAATGGTATTATAGAATTTTGAGAAAGAATCTAGTATTCTTGTAGATATGATTTACTTCCTCGTAAGGCATTTTACACTTTTTAATCATAGTTAGATACGGCGCAAACATTTAAGGTCAACATATCATAAAGAAAACACAGTGAAACATATCTCATGGCGAAGATCAAAGGGATAAAGAGAGAGAAGTTAACGGTTAAAGACGGGTTTTATACCGTAGAAAAACTTAAAAAAAGTTTTTATTCACCAATTGAGAAGGCTTCACGATATTATCATAACAAGCGGGATTCTACTAAACCTAGGTTTAAAAGATAGAGGGAAAGTTTAATAGCATTCGTGAATTTATAGGACGTTAAAAATAGAAAATATGTAAAAATTAGGAAGATAAAAGCAAGTCGTAACATTGGTTCATGACACTTATATAGCTGCACATACAAGTATTATTGTATTGACCTTATGAATTTATAAGTTTTTAAGAAACAGCTTAGCTAGCAAAATTAACAGAGCTTTAGTACGTCATTTAATTCATATTTCTTATAAATCAAATGTCAGTACATAATCACTTTTAATTCTAATTTAAGGTTATTTCTATATCTACAATAAGTAATATAGTATTACATTCCACATATGATTCTTTTTACATTTATACAATACACCCATATATATATATATATATATATATATATATATATATATATATATATTATAACCATTAAGATGGAAATTTAAGAAAAATATCTATTATATTATATTTCGATTGGATTTACATGAAAATAATCCTCACACTTCATAACAAAAGTCAATCTTTCAAAATTCACCTTATCTCAGCAGGTGATACATCTTTCTGCTTCCTTAGAGAAAAGATATCTGAGCCCATAAATCACAGCGGCACTCCCCTCATGGACTTCAGAGGTACAGAATTAAGTTCCTAAAAAAGAACACCCGTCAAGGAAAAACTCGAGTTAATATTCCGTTAACAGAGAACGATATCATTTGTCATTCAGAGATGCCTGCAGGCGTCAAATTTGTCACACCCAGCCGTAGTTACACTCATGGAAATGATATAATGTAGTTTAAGGACTCTGCTTGAAGTTAAAGTTTTTATTTTTGATGTTACGAAAATTGCAAATCATGTTTCACGTCAAGGAAATATTTCATTTTTTTTTTTCAATATCAACATGAACCTGATTTTAAAAACACAAAGTTTGAATCAGATTATTATGCAACGGGTAAATTCCCGATAAGTAAGCTTATCAAGATGTTAAAATATACATCTTGAAGTAATATCTTGATAGTAAATATTTCTTTATGTGCCTATCAGCTTCAACATATCAATCGTCACTTGACCAAGAATCAAAATTACGAGGTCCAACGCCAATAAGTATCATGTAACTTCTAGCGCGACGTTAATAAAACCAACCAACTAATCAACATATCAAATACTTTCAGTTATTGATACAGTTTTTAATAACTTTCTATAGGATATGAATTCTGAACTCGAATTGTGTATTACTATAACTATGTGTGTTCCTTTACTGACGAATATGTCTAACTGTTTGTTTATATAAATATTTGAACGTGTTCGTATTGATGTTTATATTCAACATATTTCCATAAATAATTAAATTACGTACACTTAATCCCTTGGGTTATTTCAGTTTTGAGGTACGAGTTTCAAAATGACAGGTTAAAAACTGTTATTTAAAAGAGAATAGGAAAAAAAAAAAGAACTGTAACTTTACATATATAATTGTTTCTTCTCACGCTTGCTTTTGATGCATAGAGCATAATATATAAATAATTTATATTTCCAAAATATTTATAGTAGCGAAACTTTGAATTGACCTTTTTTTTATAATTGAGATTTAGCAGTGATATATATCAGATTAGCACTGTTCCTTTCTCACATTTCAAATTACTAAGTTGATAAGAAGTGAACCATTATACTTTCTGATAATATACTTCTCCGATGAGGATGTATTTAATTAGATTATTAAATCAGAAACGAATAGACTTTTAGAAAAACTTCAGACCAGGAGACTGATTGCTATATAAGAAATGAATAAAATATTTATGCAAAATCAAAAACACCCCCCATTTCAGTACATGAAGTTCTTAGTGAAGTGCAGCAATTTACATGTTAAATATTCATTTAGAAGAAACAAACCAGCGATATAACAAGAAAGTCTTAAAATAGCTATTATACGATGATAAGACTATGTGCGAGGAAAAAAAGTTCAGCAAAATCGGGAATACTTTGATCCTCCATTTTTCTGAATAACTTGAAATACACTATTTACCTTTTTAAGGAAATATTTCGGAATATTGTCCCATTTCTTCACAACGGCAAATTCCCATTCGTATCCTGCAGCACATTATAGTTATCTAATAGAAGACGAAATAAATAACACCAACCGTTTTATATGGAGTTAAGATGATTGAGTTTCGGCTAATATTTTCAATTGTAAACAAATATTTTATGGGTTTGATGCTTAGGAGTCTTATTTTGTAGGAACTTTTATTCCAGCCTTCCTAATAATAAACCAAAGAGTATCAAACTTCATAAACCATCTGCTGATAATTGTCCATTTGCCATGAACGCTTTGTAAATCACATTTTCTCAAATAGCCCCTTATGATAACGTAATCTCCTCACATCACTTACGGCAATGATTCTCACATCGAATCACATCCCCTATTAGGGGCGAGAAAACATAAAAAGGGGAGAAGGTTAAAACAAAGAAAAAATATACTGGCAAAATAAAAAATGAAGTATAAATTTAAGCTGATGTAAAGCAGTTTTTAATAAGATTGTATCAGTATTGCGTACTTTATTTAACAATTAACATATCAATACTAAATTAAAATCTAGTTTAATAATTATTAGTGACTAATTCAGGTCTGCCTTATACAATATTTTACTATATTTAACTGAGATCTACATTTTCGTCTGCCTTATACAATATTTTACTATATTTAACTGAGATCTACATTTTTTTTCAAAACAGTCAGCACAAAAAATCATGTTTGATAAAGGTAGGTAGGTTAGTTTTATTAACGTCTAATTAGAAGCAACACAAAGGTTACTGGCGATGACCTCATCATTTTGAACCTCGGTCAAGTGACAAGGACGACATTTGAGCTAGCACCCCTTCTCCAATCTTCACCAACCCGCCAACATGGATACTTTGAAAGGACTTTGAGCCACGACAGATTTAACATGCATCAGCACCGGCTACACATTGGGTCTTGAGTGGTCAAAGCTCGAGCCCGTGAATTGATGAAAACCTCAGCAGCGAATCCGCTACCATGACCATTAATCTACCGCGGCCAATTCATAAAGGTAGGATGTTTAAAATTGTAATTGTATAAGAAATGCTCTTCATTTCAGAGTGAAAAATCCATCATTTATTCCAGTCATCATTTATTCCAGTATTAAAAAGTTATTTATAACTAAATTGTCTTGTGATTTCGTTATTTTCCTTAGATCCTAAGGAGATTTATTCTACGGCAGTTGAGAGATCTTCGGAAATATTTGGATTCCTAATTCCCTCATAACTTGCTACCAAGTTGTCGTAAGAAAGAAATTATTTTTTAATTTTTTTTAAACATAAATGATTTTAAATGCTTATAAAAACAGCTTTCACATATTGTTCTTTAGCATTTTAAGCATTTATCCACATTTTTTAACAATTCTAGGTTTTTTCCCTTTAAATTTCTGCTCCATAATTCTAGTTTTCTACAAAAAACATTAACTTTATCACTCAAATCCGAAATAAGTATATTTTCTCCTTAAAGTTAAAAATTCAATGTATTAATTCCTTGAATGTGTATTTATGTTACGTTTGTTTAGTAAAGATATTCCTCTGATTGGTCAGATAATTTTGTAGCAAACTGTATTCATTAAATTATACAAAATGAAATAAAGGACTGGAATTTTAATTGTAGGTAATTTCTTATAACTATAAGGGGATATAAAGTCATATTATTTCAATCGTTTTGCATGCAGCTACTGCTGCTGAAAGGTTTTCGATGATTACGAGGCTTCAGAATATGCAGCTTCGATTAAAAAATCTTGAAAAAGATAATAATTTTAAAGGTTTTAAATACACAATTTATTATAACGTCATATATATTTTTTCTGCTATTTTACAATAATTTTGGAGAAGTGATATAAATAATTAAATTTTGGGAAATATTTTTAAATATATGGGGTTTTTTAATTTTAAATCAATCTTCTAAGTTACAAAATGCCCGTTAATAATAAAGGAAATTATAATAGTATTCAAATTTCAAATGCTGAGTAAAAATTAAACACAATATATAGAAAATATAAAGTAAGAGTACGCGTTCTCATTTCCTCAAGATCATATACTTATATTAGTTACTATTAAGAAACTGTTAACCCTTAACTAAAATACTCAGATAGCAAAATTAAATGGAAAGGAGTTAAATGTGTATCCAAAATATCTCAATTTTAACTGTTTTCAAAACAATAATTTAGAAAATATATTACTGAGCAAAATAAAGTTTTCAATAAGACACTCAGATCATCAGAACGCATATTTTTCCTATTCTTCAGGAAACAATGAATGAAATGAATCGTTCAAATCATTTGAATGAGCTTTTTCTCAGAAAATCCCAATCTAATATGCATCTATATTACCCTGTATTTTGTCTCAGATTGCTTTCAGCAATGTAAGAATAAATTTCGTGCATTACTTGCTATGAATCGTATATCCAATACAAATCAAGTAGCCTACCAGAATGACTACAATAAAGATCAAGAACTCCTATCAGCGGTTTTACGAATCTGGCTTTGCTGTCAAGAGGCTTTATTTCTGCCATTTAGAAATTAGAAACGAGCGAACAGACCGCGGTGTTGCGAACATTTCTGATTCATGTTTGATTGCAACTGCATTCTCCCAAATGGCACCGTAGGAGACGTGATTGTGTTATAAAATGTACGGTTATGACGTAGTAATAATTGGAGGGGTTGGATGGCGAGTGAGAGATAGAAATGAAAGGCAGATACCATTGGGCTTATTTATAGGAGCAAATAATTTAAACAGAATAGGAATTAAAAATAAATGACATCGAATTCAAGTCTTCAGTGAGAATTTAAAATAATTTCTGTTACGTTACCAGAACAAACGTTTCATACAGATAATTACATACGCAGTAAAATAAAACAGACTAACCATAATTTCTTCAAATAAAGAATAATTAGTAACAATTCTCAAGGAGAAGGGAAAAAATTAATTTACCAAACGATTTTATGTTGGCTTTCATGACAACTGAAACGAAATAAATAAATGGAACTCTCTTAGGTGAAACAACTATACTTTTGGCTTATAGTTAGATTCATATAAATTAAAATTACATCGCATACAAGAGCTTTATATAGTAGTGCTATTCATCGCATACAAGAGCTATATATAGTAGAGCTACATATAGTAGTGCTATTTATATTTCAACATTTTACAAAAGTTTTGAAAATATTCAGAAGCAGGCGTTAAGAAACAGTTTAAATTAGTACGTGATGTGTTTCATTAATAGGGGATATCTAAAACATGTAGAAATTTGAAAAGTTTTACATTAATTTAGATTTCAAAATACCCTAAGTAGCATATCTACATTTTTTAATTCGAAATTTTTTTTATAAATCTATAAATCAATACATTATTTCTATCAATAAATTAGTTAATATTTAAAACAAAATTAAAATTTTTAAGTAAATTAGAATAAGTAAGTTAGTTAAAATACAGTTAATATTATTATACTGTAATTTGCCTGTTGCTGAAAAATATAATTTAATCAAAATAGATTTTATGATATCACCATATTTTATTCAAAGGCACAGGGTGGGCCAAGGCCTTCTTTAGAAGATTGCAACAAGATAAATTGCCATTTGCCTTAATGTGACAGTTTCCCTCCCCAATCACCTTAAATTCCAGTTCAACAGAATCAAGCCACAGTAGTTTCGGTCCTCCTCTTTTTCCGACGAGTAAAGTTTTTTACAACAGAAA
>BMAW01108383.1:372-20329 GCA_019974015.1 Nephila pilipes | reverse complement strand
CGACTTACTTTTTGTGATTTATTTCGCGTTTCCTCTTTTCCTGATTTAGAATAAGATTGTAAGCGAGAAATGGATGCTATTTCAATAATGGGGTTTAATTTTAACTGCAGTAACAGAAAAATTCAATTTGTACAAATATATAAATCACTTAATGGCATTTTTGAAGAAGACTGTTATATGAAATAAACCCAGGAAAAATATTTTAAGATATTATTTGATCTCTTAAAAATATCGAAGCATTTTGAATAAGTACAGTTATTCTTTACTTTTTAATGAAGCTCTTTTAAAACTTAATTTATATGTGTACTATATTACATAAGGCAATATATTAAGAAAAAATAAAGTTTGGAAAACGTTTAAGACAAAAATTAGCATTTTTACTACTTTTGGAAGTAGAGTTTAAGTTTTTTCAGAAATGTTTATTTGTAGATAAATTATTAAATGTACAATTTTCCGATGGGAATTATATTTCTTAAGGACATATAAATACAGAATTGAGGAGAAATATATCTTTCAGTTACCATTAGATTTAAGTGAAATAGAAATTTGAGAAGCCTCGATAATTGTTGAAACATTTACGTCATATTTGTATTTAAATCTGTACAACAAATTGCCTTTCAATGTATGATTTGTTATTTTCAATACTTCCCATACTATCATTTCAATTCGTGAATTTTTGAATATAAAAATGGAGCTTCAGAGGGTGAATCGTCTAGACGATGAGGACCTTGTTTTTAATAAGTAGGTTCCAAGAAGTAATTATTTGACACTTTGAGATGTGTTTCTTTGAAAATGCTTAAAATATACATGTTTTCCCTCTAGTACTAACAAAAAATGTCAAAATGTAAACGAGAATAGCAGCTGCAATTCAAACTATAACACCCAATAGACTGAAAAAAGTGTGGAATATGTTTTATTATTAACAGGATATTGCTTGTTTTTCAAGTAATCATTGCACTAGTATTCATTAGTTTATATACAATGAAGTGTCAGTTTTATTTTAATTTATCTATAAATGTTGTAACTTTCTTAAACTGTTTAATAGAAGCTCTTCACGCACACGTACAAGATCCAGATATTACTTTATTAGTATCTTGTAGCTGTTTTATGTAGGTAGCTTTTAAACCGCAAATATTCCAGTTATCCAGAAATGGTAACGACTAAATGAAACCTATACTTGGGGTATTATGGGTACAAAATAGAAATTAAGCATTATTTTTGAAGAAAACAATTGTTATATTTTTATAATAGCTCATTACTTCATAATTTAAAATATTGGTATATATAAACTACTAAGAACTGTAAACAGTAACAAAACTTAAGACCATAAAATTATTTTATTTTTTGTCTATCATGTATATCAAATTTTAATGGAACCGTTTTGTATTGATATGTCAATTAATGGGATTTTATGCAGACACAATTCTTATTGTTCCCCATATTTTTGTAAGAAACGCAACAATTACTAAAATCATGAAAATTCTTACATTATAATGTGTATAGATACTTCTTTATTGATGTTAATTGCAAGAAATTGATCCTAACTGTAAATTTTCTCTTCCTAGATGTATTAAAGTTATTTAAAACTATACTTAAGCTATTCAGTTAGCAGTGCATATCATATTAATTATAATAAATTCAATTCGCCTTTAGAAAACGTGGGACTGAAACGGCGAAACCTTTATAATTATATTATTATTATTTGTATATTTTTATACTTTTTTCCAATCTAGTAACAAAGAATTTAATTGAAAAGCTTATATAGTAGCTAAAATATGTTTGATATGAGTGAATCTCATTCTATTTTAATAATCACTTTCATTAGCAAAGCGAATATTTTAAAATACAAATGGGACTACATGTGAAAATGCCTTCTTTTAGAAAATGAAGGCTTACACAGAAAAAAACATAATCATAAATTGAGGGAGAGAATGTGTTATTCATTTATAAATTTGAAAACTTGGTTTAAAAATACAATGATCATCCATTAATTAAGCTATTAATCCATCAAATAATTATAAATTAGGTAAAAATGAAAAAAAAAAAAAAAAAAAACTACGTAATTTTTGAGCATAACTTTATTAAAACATCTCAAATAAAAATGATTCAACTATTCTAAACTTGTTACACAATCATTTTTCTTAAGCACTAGGGGGAGCCAATTTGTAAGAGTCCCGAGTTCATAATCGATGTTGTTTTCATTGAGTCGTGGGTTTGAGTTCTGATGCCACTGAAGACCATTTGCAAGCAAGCTGATACCTGTTAAATTTGAAGCCACTCTAAGTCCTCGTATTACCTTGGTGTGGAAGTTTAAAGACTGAGGTGACAGTGATAAAGTTCTCGTCACTTTACTGAGATTCAAAATGACTAGGTAAGTCGCCAACCGTCCTCGTGTTGTTTATAAGTGCAACGTTAATTATAAATCACTTGTTAAGGTATCCTAACAAATTTAGAGTTCTTCTTTAAAAAAAATGCGCAAAAATATTATAAATACTTTCTTGGGAATCAACATCTCCAAATAGTAATGTTGAACCTACAATATTTAGAGTAAAATGCCTTAATTTTACAAAAATGATAAATATGAATTGAAGTTAAATAATTTTTGCAAAAGCTTTGATGTATCTAAAGGAAAAAGTAATACTTTTATATCAAAAAAAAGTTTCACTAAAATAAGCTATTTGAATTTATCTAGGTAATGTAAGAACATTTAAAAAATTGCTTAAAAAATGTACACCTCATTGTGGGAATATTTTCAGAAATTAGGCATATAATATAAAGATATTATTTAGGTAACAGTTCTTGTTATATATATATATTCCTTTTTTACCTTCTCTGGAGAACAACATAGATATAATATTTAGCAAGTTTCAATTAAATATATTTATACTATTTTGAACTACTACTTGAACCGTCAATATGTTATGCTTACAGTGTTCATAAAATTGTATTTAAAGTTTAACCTCTTGTCTCTTTACAATTAACAGTCTATGTAGAAGGCTAACGTTTCCCAGTTTTTTAAATTATGTCATGTTCATCTTAAGCTAATTTTTTCATCTCTCTTGATTTATCTCATCTTATAAAATGCCATTTTTCCAGTAAATGATGAAAAAAGTTCAGATACTTTTAATCATTCTTCATCAAGTTGCACAAATCATTTCAAATTTTTTGTAACAACTTGCACATGAGTTGTGTTAAAATTACCAGCAACCCTATGAAATCTCTAGTAAACTATTTAATATGATGTTTTATAAGCAGATATCGGTGGCGATCACTCGACATTCATCACATTCTGTTTTGTAAGATTTGTTTTGCTTTGGCTGGGAAACATTGGAATCTGTTGCACTCACCGTACTTTCCAGATTTAGCACCCTCCGAATATCTCCAATTGCACTTTCTTATAGAAATATAGAAACATACGACATATATATACAACCTCTGACAATAAAGTTCGGTGAAAGAAGTCAGAACGGCCGATCTGGCAACACAAGCGAAACAAAACCCCGAACCTGGGTAGCGACAGGTATTGACCATCTGCCCCCACCGTTGTTTAGTTGAGCATCGTTTGTGTTCAGTGTAAGACTTGTTTTACAAAATGCTTGCTTAGTGCGTTGGTTCTATCTGAGAACAAGAAATTGTGCGAACAAAAGATCAATTTAAAACTTTCGTTTAAGCTTGACAAGACATCGAAAGAAACTCATGCGATGCATGCTTGTACGTGTTTATCAAGTTCAAGCACTGTCCATGAAGTGTGTGTAAGAGTGGTTTGCCCGTTTCCCAGAAGGCCGGGAAAGGTTTTCTGACAACCCCTGTAGCGCAGGACCGGCGACCTTCGTCAGTGACGAAAACATTGAGAAAGTGAAGAAATTACTCACGAAAGATCGTCGATTAACTGTGCGCATAATAGCTGATAAACTGCAGATTAACCGTGAATCCGTGCGACGAATTGCTAGCCAGAATTTAGGGATGAGAAAAGGGCTACATCACTTGACTGAAGATCAGAAGCAGGCACGTTTAGAGGCTTCACAGGAATTTGTCGAAATGGTGGAGGCGACACCAAATTTCTTGAATTGTGTTGTCACTGAGGATGAGTCCTGGTATCTCAGGTACGACCCTGAAATGAAACGGCAAAGCATGGAATGGTGTTCTCCTGTATCATCTTGTCGGGAAAAGGTCAGAGATGAAAAATCATCAATCGAAAGCATCAACGATGCTTATCAAACGTGATACGAAACGTGACGAGGCTTTTGAACTCCGTTGCAAAAGAAAACTTCCTGCAAAGTTTCCAATACATGTATAGCAGATCTCAGCGGTGCATTGTCATGGGAGGTGACTATTTTGAAGGACAGTAAGGTAACTTTCATTAATATTTCATCTACGTTAATGTTATAGGACTATTCACCGAACTTTATTGTCAGAGGTTGTATAATATATATATATACGATCCTTAATCGAAGAAATAAAATCCATTATGACTCACGATTGAAGGAAAAACAAATTTTCCCAGATAAATTTTTTTATTCATTTTAGTAAGTGAAAGGGACAATAAATATATGTTATTAAAGTGGATAAGGTCACTGTCTCGATTACATCAAAAGAGAGGATATTTTATCTTGACCTTGACTTTATAGGTAGCGATATATCCAGATCGCTTGAAAATTTTACGTCGATTAAGATTAAGATATTCTGAAGAATATTGATGACACCTATCAGTATAGTAGGGATTACGAGTATGTGAAAGTTGATTCTATAGATTTCATGAGAGAAAAAGCGTAAATGGATATTTTGGAATTGTATCAGCAAATAAGGATGAACTCTTTAATAATGTGTTTAGAATGGGAAACATTAGAAAATTAAGTTACTTTTATGTGAGATGATATATATATATATATATATATATATATATGGATAAAATATCACAATTATATTCAATTTAAACTTTTGAGAAGAGAAGGGTTTTCTATTTTTTAATATGGCAACTTTGGTAATTGTAAAAATTGATTACAGTAATATTCGGAAACAAAATCTGAATCAGTTCCTCCCTCAATAAACTACAAGAAAAAATACTTTTCTGAAGTAATACATCTAAGAATTTGTATAATAAAGTTATAAAAAATGTCAGAAATAAAAAAAAATTGTATTATTTCATTATACTGCAATTCACTTGTTGCTTTCAACTGAATTAACAAAGTAATTTGACGATAAAAGATTTGTATGATATGAAGTAAAAAATGCCATTCTTCTTATTTTGAAAACCCGGAAAATACACAATCTCTTCCGTCTTCGTTTTTTTATATTTACAGAAACGAGCAATGTTAAAAAAAATACTGACCTTGAATGGTGATCACGTGTTAATTACATTCACTATTCCTCTCTACTAAGTTAAAATAGTTTAGAGTGAAATAATAAATTATGTTGGTTGAAACGTTGAAACGATAATTCCGATTCACTTTTAATGAATCAAGTGCTTTTCGCTAATTAATTGCCTGGTTCTGTATTTTCATTGTAATAACTTGAAATTCCTTTTTTTATTTGTTATATCTTCCGGGAATTTATTGCAGCTTAGGAAGCTCAAGAAAATAATTCAATTTTCTTTGATTTAACAATACTTCTTATATACAATAATATTTCCGTTGTTTATTTTCCAACCCCACAGTAATTTTTAAAAATAATTTTAAAAAAACTTCCCTTTATAGGAGGAACATTCACTTAATGTTTGGTTAACACTGCTTAGTTGTTCTACTACTTTTCCGTTTAACTATTTTTAACTACTTTACCTTGCAGATTGAGAAACAGGTCAGCATTGAAGGGCTCTATATCTGAAAAGTAGATTTGATGCGACAAAATTTTCCGTTCTATATGTGCAATATTTTGTCAAACTGCCAAGCAGCATGTAATCTGGCAGTATTATGAAGTAGTGTGATACGCTTTTTATTAAAATCTCTTTTTTGAATGTTTTGTTTAAATCATCTAATTGATGACTATATCGATCCGAATTGAATGTTTCGTTATATTTCAAAAGCTTGTAATCTTTCGAACCTTGAACACCCCGGTCATATGCTCAGCAATCTCTAATTCAGGGTTAATCTTGATTTAGAGGTGTAAGGGACAGATAGTCCTTGCTACAAATAAGATTTTTTCCTCACGAAGTATTCGAAAATAATCCATTTTTCATCATCTTCAATCATTCGTCAAAAATTTGGTTTTGATATTTTTTTCCGAGAAAACAGAGATGTGCATATAATGGCTCAAATAAGTATATTTTTTCTCCTAACGCATAAATCACCCATCTGGAATATTTATTCGTCAATCCTAGAAACTACAGAAATTATATTGTATAATAAATACATTATTAAATGCATAAAAAATATTTTCTTTCACTTCTCGAACTGACAAAACTGTCCATCAGACCTATTCTAAAAGTTATGTGAAATAAACAAATAATCTGGACAATATTCGTAATTTATATATGAGAATTTATTTGAGATCTTATAACTTTAGAAATAAAAGTATTAAAACGTCCAGAACATAAATAATGGAAAAAAGATTTTAAAGAAAATATGTCAATAATTATTATTTGAAGTATTAAACATAAACATTTTAATACTACGTCAGAATGTACGTCTATTTATGGTTATTTTTTAATATTATCCATTCATCAAAGTTACATTCTTAGAAGCTTTTATTTTTCAAGTGTTCTTATATTTTTTGACTTATTCAATATAAGTTTGCACAAGTTATACATGCGGCTGTTGGTTTTTCCAAAAAATCTAATTACTGATAAAATATCTAGAATATTTTTGAATAATTATTTTCGAAAAGGGTGCCATAAGAGTTAAATCTCTGCATTTTTCAAAAGCATATTGCAAGCGAAATGTTTCAAAACTTCTACGGAATTGTATACCTATTTATAGAAGATGTATAAAGACTTCCATTTATCAGTATATACCGGTTGTTTTGAATGGTAAGGAAAGAAAAATCATGCATAAATATTAATTCCCTATACAGTAGCTGAAATGAAATATTTTGTTGATTTCCCCCGTGCATGTATACATGCGTGACATAAGACATTTTTCGGTAGATGACATTTTTATTTGTTTAGGCCTCAAATGTTTTTTTTTTTTCAGTTTCCTTTTTTATTATTTTTTCCTTGGGAAATTTGTGAATATTTCTTACAATTCTTTTTTGGGCAATTGTTAGAAATGCAGTTTTTCATACATTCAACCAAATTAAAGTAAACAGCTTCACGGAAAAAAAGAAACAAAAGAAAAGAGCTAAAAGCAGAACAAATGTTGTTACTTGTATCTATATTTGTTGCAAAGTTAGTATCATGATTATTGTCTTCGTAGAAATCTCTGAGGTAATTGTTTCTTCCTTAAGACAATGTTTTGAGTAAACAAGAACTTTCACTCTATACAATTATCCTTTAGAAAGAGAAATAGGATCATAGAATTCCTTTAAGTAGTATTAGACTTTTGACACATTTTGAAAAACTAATTTTTGGAACGGTTGAAAATCATTAATCTTTGGAATTATGAAATAATTTATGTCAAATTATTCTCTCTAAGCATCTAAATTAAGAATTAAGAACTTTTAAACCTAAACTAAACCAAGAACCTCTAAATCTGTTATAAACTAAAGTATAAAAACTAATATATTTACCACTTGAATTTTAAACAGCTAACTCCAGTTAACTTTAGCTACAGTTTAATAAGCTTTTTTTGTCGGTAGACATTTTAGCCACTAACAATCATTCTTAATAGACATGTATAAAATTCAGCTCTATAAGCCTTATCTGTAAAACATAATACCAGCCCGGGAAAAGACTCAATTCAACAAGGAGGAAATGCATATAAATAGCAGTATCGGCTGAAAAAATAACCTTCTTATAAATCTCGCTTAAAATGTTCCAACTTGTATCATCACGAGGATACTGGAAGACAAGTGCGTGCTGGGTTTTATCAACAATGTCTGCAGCAGATAAAAGTGCTTTAATTACCCCTAAGGGTGAAATCCAGTTTAAATAGTTGCTAGAAGTAGTTTATAAAGTGACCAGACAAATTTTCTGCAGACTGACATATCGAGAGTTCAAATCCCTGTCGCTCAATGTCAATTGACCTCCTATTGCAATAAGGCGGGGAAAACAATCATTACCCTCCTGAAACGTTAAATGAAATATAAAAATATCATACATATTTGAATATCTTCTTTTCTCATATTTTACTAAGCAATATATCTTTTTTAGATATTTATTTCCCAATGGCAAGAAATGAACCTTTTTTTTAAAAAAAAAAAAAAATTATCAATCGCCTTTATCAGAATTTTCAATTAATTCATCTTTTACTGAATATTCAAATCGAACGAAACCAGTCATTTCTACAAAGAGAATAATCATTCTGTTGATTAAAAAAGTCCCACAAAAGCCTGGGTGAAATAAATTTCATAATATCAAAAGCCATCTTGAGAATATTTCAAAGGGAAGCATTTATCGCAACAAAAAAGAGGGCTTTGATGTCGTCCTGATGGATTATAATCGCTCTACATACTTATAACAAGTGAGAGAAATGCTTAAGGGATTTTATACCGCACCAAATCAATAAGAGAAAGCTTCTGGTTCATTTTGGTTTACTTTTCTGTTCCAAAACGGACCAGTTATGATGGTGGAAATATCTTTTAATCCACACTTAAATCAAAAATTTGAATCATTATTCTTTGATTTTTTTTTTATTTTAATAGCAGTTTTTACTTCCCCGAGTTATTTTTTTTTTCTTTTCTTGCATTAAAAGTTAGATAATGTGCAGAAAACGGGTAACATTTGCATAATGGAACTTAACTAAAATGATAGTAACAGCTGAATGCAATTCCCTACATATAAATAATTCCTTTAATGGAGTTGTGCTAAAGAAAATTGCAATAAGAAATGCACTCGAAGAGAGTATTTCTTATTTTGTTTCGGAGCTGCGACAGGCAAATGTTGTTTTTAAGCAAAGCGCTTGTTTAAGTTTTAACGTATAGATGCAATTTGAAGGTAATTTAAAACTTCACGTTAGTATACAGGACATATATTTTTGCTAAAATTTGAAAAGGAAAAATGTTTTTACTTAACATCATTATTTTTATTTATTTTTAGTACAAGGGTAGAGGTATATATTCAAATTAATTTTTTTAAATTTTTTTAATGTAGATACGTCATTGTTATCTTTTAAATTCATATTACAATTTTTTAAGAAACACTTGAGGGATTAGTTTTGTTAATAAACAGGCTTTAATTTATAAAAACCTAATATAATTTATTAATATTTTAGGCAATTATCGATTATTAGATAAATATATATATCATATCATATTCCCAATGTAAACTGTTGGGAGTTTGAAGAACACTATTTCGATTGATACATTTATTAATAATCAGTAAACATTTTTCTCCGTTACCTTAATTACTTTAAAATATTTCTTGTCTGCTTCTCATATCATTTTTTCAAGTAAATGATTTTTCAATATGCGATACAAAAGCAGTGCTTTATTACTATTCTATTTTTCTTAAGAAAGTTCAAAATACCGTAATAAATATTTTCATTATTTAATTGAAATTAAGCTGAGAGAGGGAATATTTATTAAAGTCACTCTTAGAAGCAACATGAGGGCTTGTGGCATAAGACTTCATAATTTGAGCCTCAGTCAAGTGACGAGGATGACACCTGAGATGTCATATCCTTCTCCAAACTTCTACATCCCACCAACAAGAAAACTTGGGATCTTGTTCAGATTTAACAGCCATCAGCCTCACTAAACGGCGGCTCATTAGTGGTCAAGGTTGCAGATCCGCAATCGATATCAATAGAAATTTAAACTGAAGAATTAACCAATTCAAATATTTTTCAAAGATTAATCATATTTGTTATTGTGTGTAATGTACAGATTTAAAGGAACTGACTGAATTATATTACTGCTAAATTTCAGGAGTGCAATAAGTGCGCTTTAATACGGCATTCGATAGTTCAACATATTATATTGCTTAGCATAGATGAAACCGTTTACTTTTGAATTTGTTCCACATGAGCGTTTGTTAACTTTAAACTCGCTCAATTTAAATAGATCAACTCACATTTCTTTACTCAGTGTTTACCGTAAATGTTACAGTATTAATTGTTTTCTAGCGGGCTACGTGTCTGGTTTTCATAATATTATAACTGAATGCATATAGCGTACTGTAACGTAAAATATTCCTGATGTTTCGCACGTGTCCTTTAATAGCTCATAAAAATAATAAACATGATTACACGATTATCATTATACCGCAAAATCTACAATAAATTAATAGTCTAATAAAAGCGTAAAATGAAACTTTCTTATGAGTGATTTTTATATCGATTTTTCTACAATTTAAAAACTAAAAGAAAAAATCAAGAGTTTCGCTGCTTAAACTGTAATAACAAGAAATATAGAATCAAGACTTTCCCTGAATTAAACTGAACTTGAAATTCTTGATACATTCAATTAACCACAAAACAATTATGATATGGTCATTGAAAACGGCAAATATTTTGTATATTTATAAAAAATTACCTTAAATGACGAAGAACATGAACCTAGAAAACTCATAAATCCATGTATAATTCGTAATATTTCTTTGAAGAATAGATATAAACCATGGTGTTATCGTGATGTAAGGTACAATTTAAATCACATTGCATACAGGCAATTTTTCATTCCAAACAGTAGCTTGTCATAATTCGTTAATTTATTTTTGTACTGAATTTATTTTTTGTGTTTTGTGTTTTTATCAGTACAAATTATTATGTTAAAATAACGTTTAATGTTTGTGTTTAGTTTTACAGTTGCTGTAATTACGAAATAATTTGTTGGATATTAATATAGTATTCTATTAATATAATCTGAATAAGCGTTAACTCTTTAAATCAGACATGCGTACCTAAAAGGACTTTGTAGGCCACTTTGGAAACCCATTTTATTAAGACGGACCGCATTATATATATATATATATATATATATATATGGGTGGGTGTGCATGAACGCACACAAGTGATGAACATTGTGTATCGCCCAATCACATCCGATGGCAGATAACCCGGCTTCGTGGGTTGAGCAGGCCTGCTTTAAATACATGTTTTAATAATTTAATTGTTTTAAAAAAAATCTAGAATTATAAATATATGTATAATTTGACAAAATTTGCTATTTGTACTAATCCGATACTTCTGTTGAACTGGACTTCTTGAAATAAAGACAGCCTACTGCAAAAGTGACAGAAATAAAGACTGAAGAGAAATCCTAGGTTAATAAAATTTACAGTAAGATGATAGCCGATATTTCATAAATTTTTATAAAAGGGAAAATATCTAAACTAACTTCATTGTTTAAAAGCATAAAAAATGGACTATATTTCGATGTAATTAAGGTAACAGAAACCTTAAATTTTGAAATTTTATATTCATTGGAGTTTTAAAAATTAAATGACTGTTCACTTACAAGTCTTACAATTATTTCAAAATGTATCTCAAATTTTACAATCATCCTCAGATGAGTGTCCCACAAAATTAACACAAGATATTTTACGTTAAGAAAGGTAACAGTTTGTAAAAATATGAGGTGTATTTCACTTCAATCGTTCTCATGGAGATTTCCTATTTGATCCTTGATTCAAATAGCTCAATTTCCAATTATGCTAAGCAAAATTCACATAGAAATTGAGGTGTAGTGAGAAGGATGATGAGAGATGAAAAAATAAAATAATAATGTTATGTAAGTAGGAAATTTGTTTGTATGATTTACGCAAGAAATCTTCTAGTGTGTATAGTTGATTGAGGGAAATTAGGATTTAGAATCCTGTCGGAGTATTTGAAGAGAATCAATAAAATATATTTTTGAAATAATTGACTATTTTAAATATTTTGTCTGTGTTTGAAATTATGTTGAACTTAAGATATTTTAATTAGAGTAATATTTAACTTGACAGACGAGACGGGAAAGAGGATACCATCACATTCAAAGTTACGAGTCAGTTAAAGTCATTTTAATTGCAAATATCACAATGGATAAAGTTATCGAACAGCTGTAAAATGAAGATTGAAAAAAATGTAAACAATTATGTGTGTGTGTGGAAACAAGTAGCATTTTATTGTGAAGAAAGTATACAATAAATAATGAAGCATTCTAAAATATATTAAAAGCTCTAAGTATTTTGGCAAACATTTCTCAAGTCTATTATAATTTTATGATAGAATTTCCACATGTGAGTGATGCCTTAACTTTCTTTAAGTTTGGGAAGATTTAGATGTACATTTATCTATTCAGTATATTAAATGTTGTTCAGAAAACAATTGAATTATATATATATATATATATATATATATATTTCAAATGTTTTCTGCACAACATTTATTACTGAATAAATAAATGCATAATTAAATCTTCCCAAAGTTAATCAAATTTATGCATAAGACAAAAGGAGAGCAAAAAAAGTGCTAATATAGAAATAACTTACTATTATTACTTGATGAAAACATAAAGCTACAATTTACCTTTAGTCTTATTAATTTATCGAAACTTATTACTAAAGAAATAATTAAATATTTAAATAGTAGATACTTAATACTCAATAGAAAAATATACGGAAATAATTTAATTAGTTCCCTCAAAATAACATTTAGAATGTAGTTTTATCTAAATAGAAAGCTTTTAAAGTAATTAATTTAATAAAGTTCTTATTAATAGCTCTCGGAATTCCTTTTAATTTTCTATATACGTGAGGTGACTAATTAAATTTCATATCTTAGTAGATTTTTATGTTATATTGTATAGCTAAATATATAACTATTTGATATATTTCTATATAACTTTATATTTTTATTGGAAACATTTAAGTTCAATCCCTTCTATTCAACGAAAAAGAAATTCAACAGAAATATTTCCTTTTGAAAAAGAAATTTATTTCTGTTGTCGATGATTTTATTAATTTAGTATTTTAATTTCCATTGAAGTAATCGTAGAGAAAACAATAATAATTGAAAAGTAAATTTTGTTCTGTATTCCTGCATTGATAACCAATATATTTTTAAATTTCTCTGTAATATTATTCATATTATCTTAGAATTAATTTAGGGCTCTTTCGTAGAAAAATTTAATAATTCGTGAATGATAAGTTAATTTGAATTTCTACTGGTACATTTAAGTGGCATAATAAGGTAAGTTTAATTCTACTGGTACAGAAATGTATGAGGTATAAAATTTCTTACAAGAAATATTGTGTTTACTTTCATGAATAAAAAACTGCCTGATAGAATCTATTAAGAATGAAAAACACAATACTGCTTAAGCTAAAATCTCTTTTTATCATTTTGGTTACATTGTAAAAATTCTGCATTACTTAACTGAAATAATAATTTCAAATTTTACTGATAAAGATATTTCACTTTCCAGTGTCTTAAACTAATCATTAAATGAGAATACTAAAGTACGATTAAATTTACCTCCTTCAAGAATCCCTGCGTTTATTTCATATAAAACAGATGCGTTACAGATCTTCAAGGTAAAGAAGCCGAAGAAAACAAATTCGATGTATCCTGCTTAAATCTTATTCTTAAAAGACATAGATTCACTTTTAATGTGAATTGTGATCACCTTTGAATTTGTTGTGGTATCGAGGAAACTACTTTACATGATGTTGAATCATAGAGATTTGCCATTATTATTATATTTTTATATGGATTAATATTATATTTACATTATATTTTTCCCCCACACATAAATAGAAAAATCTCACATGAAAATGTGTTTAGTAGTATCAACATTTCACAAACAAACACGGTGCAGGAAGTAGTCGATCTCCACCAAATGGTTGAAATCAGAAACGCTACAGAAACTCCCTCTGGAAGATTAAAGATGCAACATAACAAAAATGTATAACCGGTAAAAAAAAATTCTAAAGTGTTTTAAATTACTTTTATTATCCAAAAATAAATAATTATTCAAGAAACAAAATTTCTCACTACATTCAAGAGAAGGCAGAGAATAATTAAAACTAGTTTCTCAAGTTGCTGTAGCTAGATTTCCTATCCGTCTGCTTTAGAATATTTATTATGAGTAGTTGTCCAAGAACTCTAGATTTGTAACCAATATTTGATGTGTAACTATACTGAACTTCTTTTATGTGTTTTTTTTTCAATTTCAATTATTACTTTTTTTATCATTATTAATGATAAAAAAATATTCATCCTTTCATTTCTGTTAAAAGTTACGTCTAATAATGTAAAATTGTAAACACCAAACTACAATTAATGTGTTGCAAATTGTTTGTAGTTTATAGGTTATTTGCTGAAACATTCCTATCCAGAAAACTCTTTCATTTCAACAAAAAACTTTTGAATGAGTTTTGTTTGATGGCATTAAAAATAAAAGCTGTGAATTAGTTTGGTTCTGTTATTTCACATGTATTTGTAATAAAAATAATTAAAATCTCCTTATCTTAAGACCAATACCTTCAAAATATTCAAAATTTAAAACAAATTTAAGGAAAAAAAAGAGTTATTAAGAACATTTAAAAATGACAGGTATGAATAATATTAAAAATAAGCGAAAAAATATGTATAAATTTAAAGCAAAATAGTCTGCCTAAATAAGGAAAGTTCGTAATTAATTTCCAAAGTGAAAAAAAAACGATTCTTTAGAAAAGATTCCTTTTGAATGAATTGAGTGTTTTTTCTTAAAGATACTAAATAATTACAAAATTGTATCGTTTTTGAGAAGAACTTATTTTTTGAATCATTATTTTTCAATAATACCTTTCATAATAAGGTAGTGAATTTTCACGAAAATGAAGATAAAATTTAAGTCAGTGAATTCATAATTATAAGTATTGAAACACAAATTTTATAACTTTTCTGATGAAAAATAAACAGAATTTGCATTATATCTTAACTTATAAATAAGTTTCTTAACTTTAATATTTCGTCTGCTGATATTTTATGAAAACCGTGGTGTATTTAATTTACAATACTTAAAAGAACATCTTTATCAAATTGTGACTTTATTTCCTACTTTTTGGAATTTTTTTTTATTCTACACTAGTTAAACAAATATTTATATATTGAGTAAGTCTTCGACCAACGAAGAAAATTCCATTTTATATTTTCTTTCTGCGAAAATTATTTGTACAATTGAGAACTTCAAGATCGAAATGATGAAAAAATATTAAAATATAAAGACCTTGATACTAATAGTGGAATTTTCTAAATGCACTAAAGAAAATCAAGTGAATTACTAAATCTGTGGTGGATATAACCGCAGAGCTTATGTATTTACAGGTAATTGCTTTACAGTCGTAAATTCCTTCTTCTCTCCTCCCAACCGTTGCATCCGACTTTCCTTCATCAATGTTCCAATCCAACTTTTTCTCTTAATTCTTTTGCTTCACTCGGTTTCTTTCAGTCCTTTCCTCTTTTTTTTTTTTTTTTTCAGCTACATATTTCCTCCATTTTTCTTCTTTTACTGTCATACGCTTTCATCCGTTAAACGGAAGTCAAAGTTCCTAAAGCAGAAGGATATTCTACTGACAGAAAAAAAATATTTTGAAATGAAATTAGATCAAATTTAATTAAAGTAATCTTTCGCGAGTTCAGATTTCTTGCTGATGTGCGCGATTCTTTTTATTTTCTTAATTCGAAATTTTTAAGATAATTTTCTTCATTTTGATTGTAGAAGTTTAGTGATGCATTCGGTGGAAATTTTAGAAAAAAAAAGTTTTGCGAGCCTAAATAAATATTGATTTAAGAAAGTTAGCCCCTTGAATTGAATTAAATACTTTTATGTGAATGCCTTAATTCGATTGATTGGATCCATAAGAAATCTTTTAGAATTACTGTATTCATTTATTTCGTACCTATGATTTAAGTTCCACCTTATTTATCGGTAACGATGCATCTACGATCAACTCTTTTTTTTTATACGGTAGATGCGTTTTTCAGATAACCGGGGAAAATAGATCGTATAAAAGACCTATGACATATAGCAAATTTGGAGATATATTTCATAACTTTATAAAATCGTGTAAGTTAGAAAATATCTAAATATTTTACAAAAAAAAACCTTGTTAAATTATAATAGTGAAATCCATATTATATATTTATAAAAAAAAAGTAATTCAATTGTACTGCAAAAAATATTGAAATTAGTGTACAGTGAAAATTTGGTCTATAGATACATACAACTTATAAAAATTCAAACTGAAATTAAGAATAAAACTACTGACAATTATTCAAGATAACAAGACTGCACGTTTATTACGAATTGTATCAAGATGCTATCATCCGTAGAAGTGTCAGATATGTCTAGCACAACTGTCGATTTTAATTCAAATGATTAATTTTGTTGTTATTAACGGACTCTGTTGGTGTTTTTTTTTTGTCGTTACAATGTTTATTAATAACAGGTATTCTTTTTTTTTTGTTTCTCATGCAGCGTATATAATTCTGGATACCCTGCTACACAAAGCTTAAGATTACGTTTAAATTTTAATCCACGATCCATGTCAGAATCATGAGTAAGAAAATGTTATTCCATACTTGTAGCAAATTTCAAATCGTTACGGATTAAATTAGCCGTTAATAGCTGAACTTCACCTTCGACTTCGTCATTATCGACTTGAATGATCGAAGTTGAAAAATGCATTGAAATTTATATAAGAAAAATTTCGTATGTGACAGAAATTGTGATTTTAAGGATGTAATTGAAGTTAATAACAATTAATATTTTTAACTAAGGGAATGAATGTTATCGAAAAAGTGACATGATGGACTTACAGTTTGGCTGAAAACCGAAATCCTGAGTTCAAATTGAAGTAGAATGAAAGAAAAAGAGAAAAGTGATTATAAAATTCGGGTATTCCCCGTAACTCCTGAATACAAAGTAAACAAGCAAAGAAGTAGACTAAGTTACACACATGTGTGTGGCGAAAACCAACCTTCTTTTGATTGGAATGTCAAAATAAAAAAATATAAAAAAAATTGGGGGGGAATTTGTGCTCGAACAAGAAAAAAATGTAAAAAAGTATATTGGTGAACCGTGTTATTTCAGAATCATGTAAAAAAGACCGCGTAAATAAAGATTTGAGTGTATATATATATAAGATGAATATTTGTACAAAGGATTACATTCGTATGATATATATCTTATATTAAATGGTATATGTTTTGTGGTGTAAGATCTACGGATATAAAATGTGAAGAATAGGACTCTGTAGGCATAAATTTAAAATATTTGCTTGGATTTCAAAATATATTTTTATATTTTTAATGGTTATTGATATAATCATGATAATGGGATTTTAATATTACTGTGTAATTATGATTCGGATATTAAATAATGTTTGATTCTGAACAATGTAGTTTTTTTTAATCATTACAAAGTGTTTAGTTTCAGCTGTGAAGTAAGTAAAATTTAAGAATGAGTAATCAGTTTTAAAAAAAAAATTATTCAATGTAATTTATTTTGCTTATAATATTCTTAGCATTCTAAAATTCCAAATATTTTTATTTAAATTTTTCATGAAAAGTAGAAAAAGAAGCATCCATGCAGTTTCACATTATGCGATTCATAAGACGTAATGCATTTTCATTAAGCAGTACTATAAAATACATATGAAAATGGCTCCACATTGCGAGTAGAAACTGTTTCATGAAGCAAATAGAAATAGTTTTATTAAAAAACTAATTTCTAGTTCCTTTATTATAAATCCATCAAAAAAAATTAAAAATCAGTTTCATGTAGTAAATTCAGATTTAAAGACGTGAAAAGTAATTTCATTAATCGATACGTGGTCGTAAGACTTTTATATCCACACCATTTAATTTAACAATAACTTTTATAATTTTCTGAGAATGCATTATTGAAGTGTTTCTAGTTCTTTAATTTTCTAAATGGTTACCTATTTATCTATATATGTACAATTATTTCTTCTCATATAATATGAAATTTATAATTATTCATTTCAAATAATTTCATATATCTCAGTAAATATTTTTATATAGCAATGCAGAATTAAATACTGAAAGTGATGTAAAAAATAAACTTGAGTATAACTGCATTAGATTATCTTTACATAGAATTACGCCAATCACATAGAATTATTTTTTATAGTTATAAGAATGGAAGGTAACTAAAGGATGTTTCAAAAGATTCGTTGGGAAAGTAAAATGCGATAAAAATACATTTTGTGAGCCGAAAGAATATGCAATGTACACATCTATATTGTCGGAGATTTTAAATGACAAGAAAAGTATAGAACCAAAACCCAAGAACAGAGAATGCTAGTACATATAATTTTATTGAAGTTATATATATTTATATATCGCTCATACTGCACAAAATAAGGATACAAAAACAATATTTAATATTACGTGCACGTTTTTAATACAAAAAAAATAATAAAAGTGTGTGATGTTATTGTGATTGTACACAGTTATGTTCATGTCATATACAAATTTAATCATTTTCCATCATATGACGCGAATCAGCCTTGCAAATCACGAGTCTACAGGATGCTTCGAAACTTACGGGCAAATATCTAAGGGATGATTGAAAACATTAAAACGAGCAATTTTCACCATGCAATCCATATGCGGAGAGAAAGCGATGAACTAAATCGTCCTTTCTACCATGGAATTATTCACGCTTTATGCTTTGTATTACAGTGACGTCTAACGGTTTAATGATTACACTCCGCACATGTATTGTAAGGAGAAAATTGCTTGTTTTGGATGTTTTCCGTCATCCCTTAAATATTTGTCCGTGAGTTTTGAAACACCCTGTGAAAAGAAAAACCCCAGTTCTTATTAACAAGAAAATACCGGCACGCCAGTATGTAGCAACCATTCAAGCTGATATTATGTTTTGTGGTACTATTTGCATGTTATCGCCTTAAGTATTGGAATGTGGTGCTTTATGTATTGTGCATATGTGTTAGCAAATATTTTATTTCAGATTACGCAAAGTGGCTTAAGTTCTGAATATTCTCCAATAAAATAGGAATCTATTTGTACATAGTCGCTGTCATATTTTCGCTTTCTTTTTTTCCTTCTAATAATGTTGAACAATATCTTCTCTGTTTTCAATTTTAACAACTTCTTTATTTTCAATCAGATGAGAGGATAACACACCACATCTTTTAGTATAATCATCCTAGGTTTATTCGAAATTAGTTGCTGAAGTGGATGATAGAACAACTGCCTTCTTTTACTGGATATTGTCAGATTCGACTAAGTAACCCATTTTTAATCATTGATCTATAATGCAACCGTGGTAAAGTAATTAATTATGGCATTTACATGATAAGAACCTCACTAAACAAAAATATTCTGTCGTACCACTTATCTTGAACTGAATCACACACGGTTACAATCATCATTGTATACTTCTACTTTTCCAACTGAAAAAAAAATTATTTTGTGAATCGGTGCTTATAATTTATTGAAAAACATTTATATAGAAGTCAAAAGATACTTTCTCGACAAAGAATCACAACGAACTAAAGCACATTTTTTACAAATAAAAATTATATACTTTCCAAGTACTGATGTTTATATTTTAACATAATAACATGACACTTCAATAAAATTTACTGCTCTAAATTATAATTACTGCTTTCTCCTTACAAGGAGAATTTATTTCTGGCATCTTAGAGTTTATTTGCAGCATTGGAGAGCTCTTAAGTGTTTTTTTTGTGAGAAATCAAACAAGATATTTCAAAGAAAATAAAAGAAAAAAATCTTAAAATACTAATTTTTAAATTTTATTCTTACTTTTATATTGACAAAATTCTTAAGAAATTTTTAACATAAATATTTAAAATGCTTACACATATTTTTTTTTCTGTTTGACTGTTTTCTTTATTGCAATTTTATTTTTCACAAATACATTTTTGAAAATTTTATTAGTTATTTTCAAT
>BMAW01108376.1:514415-580252 GCA_019974015.1 Nephila pilipes | reverse complement strand
TGAGGGAGGCTTCTGTTGAATGCGATTCTAGACAGCGGGAGTGCCTGTCGTGTTTGTACACCACAGTAAAGGAAAAATAAGTTTTACTTTCCTCCGCCAAGGTCAAAATGAGGGAGGCTTCTGTTGAATGCGATTCTAGACAGCGGGAGTGCCTATGTAGATTCGAAGCCGCGAATTCCTTAGGATTGAATAAAGAATAAACGCAAAAATTGTGGGTGTGAACGGTGCTGCAGTAAGAGAAAGAGTGATCACTGAAATTTCGAACGAAAGTGGATCATTCAAAAGAGAACTTTCTCTTAGTCCCTGAAATAACAGGATGTGTTCCTGCAGAACCGTTTGATATAACAAAAATAAATTTTCCAAAAAATATAATTTATGCAGATATCGAATTTAATGTTCCCAAACGTATTGACATTCTTCTTGGAGGGGAAATACTTTGCGAGTTACTAAAAAGTACACAAATAAAGTGATATGACAATCGAATAATATTGCAAGACTCTGTGTTCGGTTATATTGTTACAGGTTCCATTCAAAACGAACAATCAAACCATTGCTATTGCAATTTCCTCTAAGATAAGGTTGATAACAGTATAACAAAATTTTGGGAACTAGAGTCATTAGGCATTACAGATGAACCGAACTGGGATCCAGATGGCCAAGCCATGCGATATTTTAAGACTTCAGTTCGTTTCAATAAAGCCCGTTATGAAGTTGGGTTTCCCTGGAAAAAGGATAAACAAGAATTAAAAGACAATTTTTCCGTTGCAGAAAAACGTGCTAAATCTTTAACAAGAAGATTCATTCGTGACCCAACTCTGTTCACTCAATATTCTGAAATTTTGAAAGAATATGAGTCGGAAGGAATAATCGAAAAGGTTCTAAGAACACTGCTTTATCAGTTGGCCTTTCAGTTTGTAGAACCTTTTCGATTTCGGTGAGTTAAATAAAAAAGAAAGAAAGTCAAGTCAAGAAAGCCTAACTACAAAGTCAAGAAAGCTTAACTACAAAGATGCGTATTGTTTTCGATGCAAGTTCCCACGAAGATGGACAATTAGCTCTTAATGACTGTATATGGCCAGGTGTGAATTTAAATCCAAACATATTCCATCTGATCATTTCTTTTCGCTTGAACAAGAATTGCTATTTTCACAGATATAGAACGTGCATTCTTACAAATTTCATTGCGGGACGAGGACAAAGATGCAGTTAGATTTCTGTTTCCAGAACTTGGTTCAAATCAAATCGAGCCTTACAAGTTTCAGTCTACAGGTTTAAGCGTGTAGTGTTTGGAGTGAACGTGAGTCCTTTCTAACTCTCCGCAACGATTAAGCATCATATCGAGAAATATCGTGAACAGTATCCAGCAGCAACTGAAATGCTTGACACTTGTCTCTACGTTGATGATGTAATTAGTGGTGCTGATGACATCTCCCGAGCTTTATAAATATCAAAGGATGCTGATACCAGCATGAAATTACGCAAATGGATTTCAAATGATCACACCTTAATGAAAACATGGGAACAAGAAGACCTTGAGACATATCCTCGCCACTCGGAAAACAATTCTCGAGTCCAATCATCAAAAGTCTTAGGGATACCATGGAATGTCATCCACGACTATTTCACAATTGATATGAAAGGACTGCTAGAATTGGATACATCAAAACCTGTCACAAAAAGAATCGTGCTACAATCAGCTGGTAAAATATACGACGCAGTTGGATTTGTATCGCCTTACACAATTAAGCTCAAATGCTTTTTACAAGAGATTTGGCTAAGAAAATTAGCCTGGGATGACGAGCTACCACTAAATATTTTTGCAACATGGTTACAATGGTGGTCAGAACTAAAGATTCCACGAATGATCCTCGATTCCAGTGCTGGTGATTCAAGTGAAATCCAAATCCATACCTTCTCCGATGCTAGCCAAAGAGCATACGGAGCTGCCACCTTTTTGAGAGTTAAACACAAGGACAGAATCAATGTTGATCTCGTAATATCTAAAAGCCGTGTTGCATCTCTGAAAAAGTTATCCCTGCCCAGATTGGAGCTGATGGGGGCTGTACTTGCTGCACGCTTAACAAAGGAAGTTAAGAAAATAATAGATCGGAAATGTCCAACTACAGTCTTTTTCTAGACGGACTCTCAGATCACTTTGTATTGCATCAAAGGTCCCAGCCATAAATGGAAAACCTTTGTGGCGAATAGAGTTCGGGAAATCCAATCCCTCATCGATCCGAATTCATGGTTCCATTGTTCAGGCAAGTGAACCCAGCAGATCTCCTTACAAGAGGAATCAGAGTCGAAGCTCTTTCAACGAACTCCAAGTGGTGGAATGGACCCTCGTTTCTGAGTCAAACCAACTTCCTGACCAATAGACTAGATGAAGCAATCCCAGAATGATTGTATTCAACAGAAATGAAAAAGAACTCAAATCCAGAAAATGACATTTCCCTGACAGTGACAATTACTCAAAATGATTTCTTTGAGAACGTAATTAATATATCAAACAGTTATGTAAAATTAATTCGAGTTATAAGCTTTCTTTACAGGTTCATACATAACTGCAGAACCAGAAGTGCAAAGATAAAAGGACCCCTTACTTCACAAGAGGCAAGTCATGTTGAAAATTGGCTGGTCCGCTCATTACATGAAAAAGAGTTCCCCGAAGAAATGCATAAATCGTTGGCAGGTGAGCCTATTCCTATAAGAAGCACGTTAATTTCTCTTATGTCTTTCTTGATGAGAGCAACATTATTAGAGTTGGAGGCAGACTTGCAAATTCAAATTTGAATGAAAAGGCTAAGTTCCCAATGATTTTACCGAGTTAACATATTTTAACTGACATTATATTGTGTTATTATCATAAAAAATGTTTGCATGCAGGACCCCACTCACTTTTATATCTTGTTCGTCAGAAATTCTGGCCACTCAATGGCAGAAATAATTGTCGTAGAATTATTCATGAATGTTTAATTAGCTTCAAAAATAAGCCTATCACATCAAATCAAATTATGGTTCATCTATCAAGAGATCGTGTGACTCCGAACTACCCTTTTCATATCACGGGCATTGATTTTGCAGGCCCATTTCTTATTAAGTTTAAAAATCAAAGAAAATGAGTACTAAATAAAATTTATGTGGTAATATACGTATGTTTATGCACAAAGGCTATACATTTGGATTGTGTGACTGATCTCACATCCCAAGAATTCATAGCAAGTTTAAGACGTTTTTTTTTTATTTTTGGTAGGAGAGGTAAGTGCGCAAAAATCGTCACTGATAACGGTAAAACCTTTGTTGGCGCAAACGCCGAAATTAAAAAATTGTTCAAAATATTTAAATCGCCTGATCAAACATTAGCTGATTTTTTGACTAGTGAATCCATAGAGTGGAACTTTATCCCACCGAGGTCCCCAAACTGTGGAGGCCTATGGGAAGCAGGGGTAAAATCCTTTAAATTCCACTTAAAAAGAGTTGTAGGGAATGCACATTTGTGGCGGTCGCGAAGCGGCAGCGCAGATTCGAACCCTGGATCAAGGGGTCCGAAGTTGATGGGCCTACCAATCAGGCCGAAAAGGTATCCCATCGGGCTGGTTGAATAAGGCCTTTTAACTTCTAACGTTGTAGTAGAAGAGCGTCGCTGCACATTTAACTCTTGAAGAGTTCATTACCATACTTTGTGAAATTGAGGCAGTACTAAATTCCCAACCACTCACTCCTTTGACATCAAATTTCGATGATTTCGAAACTCTGACCCCTGCACACTTCTTAGTTGGTAGACCCTAATATCCATAATTGAACCACAAGTAACTAATTTAAATGAGAATAGGTTGTCGAGATGGGAAAGAGTAAAAAAAATTACTCAACACATTTATAAACTTTGGAAACGTGATTATCTAAATAATTTGCATGAACGTCACAAGTGGAAATTCAAAAAAAATAATGTTTCAGTCGGATCCTTAGTGCTAATAAAAAAACAAAAATCTTCCCAGTACGAAATGGAGTTCGGGTAGAACAACAGAAGTATTTCCCGGCACAGATGGTAAGGTCCCAGTTGTGAACCTGCGAATGCCAAACGGAAACATATTGAAGAGAACAATTAGAAACCTTTGCATATTACCTGTATGAAATTTTGTAATTAGTAATTATTGTTTGTGTATAATTCAACTTTAATCACATATTTAAGTATTGCAAAATGTATTGTGTATTTTGTATTTAAGTATTGTAAACATATTATGTGTTTGTGTATTTGTATTGAAATTTCGTTTCAATGGAGGGGACTGTTACGACCCGCGAGTGCAGATGGCGCTAGTAGTCATATTCTTGTTTTTTACAATTTGTATCATTCTTCCTGTAGACATCACCCTAGGAGCACGACGTTCCAACCGTCGCTCAAATAAACATTCATATTTTAGTATACAGTCCACAGCTCTTTTTTTGAATAGATAAGTTTCAAATAACTCAAAGTCTAATTATTAAACCCTTTCAAAACAACCGTTCATCAATGAGATACGGGGGAATTTCATGTATCCTTACGCATAAAGGTAGAATTGTCTGTTTTCTTTTTTTAAAATATGCAGTGCTGACTTTTCTAATTTTTTTACTAGCAAGTAAGTAGATTTAAAAGTTTTCAAGAATATGCATTTGAAAGAGTATAGGTTCCCTGGTTTTATTTTATTTTTTTTTCATCCAATAACTGAAATTTTTTTTTTATCGTTTCAGTGCATGGAATGTGAATTTTCAGATCTTTATTAAATATTTTAAAAAATATGCATGTACTAACGCCAACCAATCTGTTGTAAGGGGGAACGACATTAACTCCAGATTAAGAGGGAAATTAATAGCGCTATATCGGATACAACATCTTTATTGAACAACCCTATGTACACTATCCCCAAATTTCTTATCTTACGTGTGACAAAGTAATTACGCACGCACAGAAACTCACAACACAGGCAAGTGGACTGTATAACACACACACACACACACACTGAATTTTATTTACAAAAACATGCACTTTATAGGAAACAGGCGCGCCACCTATCGATGACATCATCAAAGAAAGGCGGGGCGTTAACATTCTCCCCCCTGTTGCCATGGTTACATGCAACAAATTTCACAATACATATAAATGAACTATAAATTAAAATGCACTAATATCAATTTACACACAGAATAAAACTATACATTCACTAAAATCTTTACTAATATAAATTCACAGAAATTCATGAAATATACAATCTTAAGTTGCCACAGGTAGTAAACACACTCGAGAAATAGCTCGCTTATATTCTCCTTTTTCAGTCCTCACTTTCACAACTCGAACTAAATTATCATCACCTTTATAAAGCTCTAAAATCCTACCCAATGGCCATTTAAATGGAGGCATATTGTCCTCAATGAGAACTACCATATCTCCTATCCTAACGTTTTCTTTTAGAAATTGCCACTTATTGCGCTGTTGGAGTTCGTTCAAATAACCTCGATGCCATTTACTCCAAATAAGCTGCACAAATCTCGTAACTCGTTGCCATCTTTTTAGGATATTCTCATTTAGATCAACTAAGTTAGGCTCACTGATTGAATTAATAGGTCTACCTATTAAAAAGTGCGCAGGTGTTAAAGCATTTAAGTCATCAATATTGGTTGATAAGGGACATAAAGGTCTAGAATTCAAGATTCCTTCTATTTGGATGCACACGGTCAAGAATTCCTCATAGGTTAAGTTAGACTTTCCCACTACTCTCTTAAGGTGGTATTTAACCGATTTTACGGCAGCCTCCCACAAACCACCAAAGGAAGGTGCTCTTGGAGGAATGAACCTCCAATCAATTCCCTCACTCGATAAGAAACCAGCAAGATTCTCATCAGGTGTTTTAACCAGTGTTAGAAGTCTCTTAATTTCTCGATTTGCTCCCACAAAGGTTGAGCCATTATCGGAATACAACTTTGCACATTTACCTCTACGGCTAAAGAATCGCTTTAACGTCGCAATAAAGGCGACAGATGAGAGATCTGTCACAATTTCAATATGAATTGATTTAGAGACAAAACATACAAATATGCAAATATACATTTTATGCAATACGCCTTTTCTCTGATTGCGATATCTAATCATAAATGGGCCACAAAAATCTACACCGGAGCAATTAAAGGGATAATCTGGAACTACTCTGTCCCGGGGTAAATTACCCATTAATTGAGTTGTGGCTATTGGTTTGGCTCTGAAACAAATGACACACTCATGCATTATTTTCCTACACAAGGACCTACCATGTAGGGGCCAATACTTCTGTCTTACACAGTGTAGAAGGGAGGATGCCCCAAAATGAAGATTTTTCTTATGGAAATACGTAATAATTATATTCGTCAATTTATGATTACTGGGCAAGATTGCTGGATATTTGGCAACATAAGGCAAATCTGAATTTCCGAGGCGTCCACCTACTCTCAATATACCATGCCTGTCTAGGAAAGGATTTAAATTTTTGATTTTACTATTTGGTAAGATAATCTTATGGTCATGGAGGTTTCGAATCTCAGCTGAAAAAATCTCTCTTTGAGCCATTCGGATCAATTTAGTTTCAGCCAGGTCTAATTCTGAGGCACTTAGAGAACCAGACAGTATCACAGATTGTTTCAAATTATTTAGAAATCTTAACACATAGCTAAAAATGCGAAGAATTTTTACATAATTATTACTCATACACAAGATATCAGATAAAAAGGACTGTTTACAATTTGCGAACACATTCACGCTATATACAGAAACTTCAGACTTCACTGCCTTGAATTCACTGGAGTACTCAAACTCGTTCAGCAGACCAGAGCTTGGCTGTACACTAAATAACTTACCCTGTTCAAGAAACGGTGGGCCTCTCCACCACAATTCTGATCCTGGAAGATCGTTAGGACGTAGTCCACGCGAAATAAGATCAGCAGGATTTAGATTCGATGGAACGTGACTCCAATTACACTTTTCCGTCAATCTTTGAATCTTTGATACTCGATTAGCCACAAAGGTTTTGAGTTTATTTGAAGGTGTTTTTAACCACGCTAAGGCAATCGTTGAATCCGTATGAAGCACAATATCACTAATCTCCAATTTTAAACAGGAACGTATTTTCTGCACAAGCTGAGCGAGAAGAACACAGGCACAGAGCTCCAGTCGAGGTATTGAAATAACGCGAATAGGTGCAACACGTGACTTGCTTGCTAGAATAGTCACCTTTACACGATTGGTCTGATAGAAACATTGCAAGTAAACGACAGCTCCGTAAGCCACTTCAGACGAATCTGCAAAACCCTGAAGGACGACTCTTAACCATGTATCGGTTAGGATAAATCTATTTATCTTCACCGTTTCAATACACTTAAAAGTGGTCACAAACTCCTTCCATTCTTTGGCAATTTGATCTGGTAGTACATCATCCCAATCCAGTTTTTGCTGCCATAGTCTCTGTAAAAGGACCTTTGCTCTAGTTAACACTGGACCCAAGAAACCCAGAGGGTCATAAAGCCTCGCAATGACACTCAGTACTTCACGCTTAGTAAACGATGATTTACTCAAAATTGAGACTTTAAACACAAAACAATCTTGTAACGGCTTCCAACTGATGCCTAACGTTTTCACAGATAAGTCGAACTCAGCTGAGAAGGAGTGCTCAACGTCGGACGACGATGAACTATTCAACAACTCAGGAGAGTTAGAAGACCACTTGTGAAGTACCATTCCGCAAGATTGCAGGGCATCTTGTAGTTCTGACTGTAGCCGACGGGCAGGCTCTATATCAGGCGCTCCACTAACGATATCGTCCATGTAGGTATCGTTCAGCAATGCTTCTGAGGCCAAAGGAAATCTAGTTTTCTCATCTTGAGCCAACTGCTGCAGGGTTCTAATAGCAAGAAAAGGAGCGTTGGACATTCCATAAGTTACTGTTTTCAAACGATAAGTTACGATCTCTTCCTCAGGTCCAACCTTCCACAGGATACGCTGAAGGTCTCTCTGACTCGCTTCTACAAGAATCTGCCTATACATCTTTTGTATATCTGTAGTGAAGGCAAACCTGTGTCTCCGAAATCGAGTAATAGTCTCAAAGACATCTTCCACCACGTCTCCTTTCATTAATATATCATTTAGACTAATGCCTGTTGTAGTAGGGGATGAAGCATTGAATACAACTCTCAGTTTTGTAGTCAGTTTATCAGGGCGAAAAATACCATTGTGGGGTATATAGTATTGTATGGGCGGTTCATTTGATTCAACAACCCTTTCCATATGACCCAACTCCTTATACTCACTCAAAAAATCCGTATACAAAGACAAATATTCCGAATCCCTAGACAAACGTTTCCACAACGAATTAAGTTGTCTCACAGCTTTATCTTTGGAATTTCCTAAACACGACGGATCCTTACTCAACGCCATTGATACTACATATCTACCATCTCTATTTCTCTTATGGGTATTCGCAAAATGTTCCTCACATAAAGAAGCCTCCGTGTTTTCCTTACACTCTACTTCAACGCTTTCGATTTCCCAAAATTGTTTCAAGGTTTTGTTTAAGTCATCGTCGAGAACCAACCCACAATGAACACGATCCTCCACCACCTGATCTACAATCCCACTAACAACGTAACCAAAGACAGTATTTTGCAACAGCAATTGCGAATTTTCAACATATATCTTTCCCGGTTTCAACAGCTCATAAAAGACCTCCGCTCCAATCAACATATCGATTTTGTCAGGAACACTGAACCCAGGATCAGCTAAAGACACATGCTCCGAAATATTAACATCCACACTGACCACTTTATTTGGAATAAGATCGGCAATTTTTTTGACCACCAGCATCAATAACTCCTTCTCAAAGCTTTTATCTCCGTTTGCCACCGAAGTCCTTACACAATTCTTCACCACTATACTAGCATCATTAATGCATGAAACCACGGTATTTATTTTCTCCAAATTAAGATGCAACCTCTCTGCGCACGATCTAGTACACAAACAAGATTGAGAACCTCTATCAAGAAGACATCTCACCTCAACCCATTGCGAGAATTTGTTTTTAACAAATGCACGAATAGTGCTTAAAAGAACATTTTTTGCCTTTCCCTTCACAAGGCTAGTCGCTACCAATTGGGATTGCGAAACCGCTTCCGTAGTTTCCTCGCTCTGTTTTGGAATAAAAACAGGTGCATCGAATTTCAACTGAGACGGGGGAATGCTAGAGTTTTCACGCGGGAAGTGAATCAAACTATGATGAGGCTTCGAGCAAAAACAATTTTTAACTGACCGACATTCACTCAATTTATGAGGCATAAAACAACGAAAACAAAGATTATTTCTCTTAATCACCTCCGCTCTTTCCCAGACTGAAAGTCGCCTAAATTGTGGACATTTAGAAAGGGAGTGTGATAATCGCTTACAAAGAACACAAGTTGTATCTTTAGTTTCCGACAAGAAGACCTTGGATACATTTGTATTTGTTTTCCAATTTGGAGTTCTTTGCCATTTATTTCCTACCACTCGTTTTGATTCACCCACGGCATTTCTATTTACTAATTCATTCGAATTCCCACCTCTAGATGATAAATAAATGTCACACTCTCGTCCAAGCTGCTTAGGTTTGAAAAAGCCTTCACCCTCTTTAATTCCAATATGCTTCTTTAATTCATGATCTAGAGTTTCAAAAAGTCTATCCGAAACTATAAGATCACACAGAGATTTAAAATCTGTTACTTTGCGCAATTGACAGTAATAGTCGAAGGAAGCACACAAACGAGAAGCAAATTGAACATAATTTTCCGATGGTTGTTTTTGAGCTCTTTTAAAATTATTAAGACACTCTTGTGGTGTGGGCTGAAATTCCCTTAACACTAATTCTTTTATTTTTTTATAATCGCTCAAGTCCTCCTGATCAACATAAGTAAGCAAGTTATTTACTTTTTCTCCTAGAATATTTAACAGAATCTCTGCTTTTAATTCATTAGGTACAGATTTATTTTCGAATGCCCTTTCCAAAGAATGAAAAAACAAGTTATACGATTCCGATTTAACAGGGACAGGAATTGTCAAAACTTTCACACTTCGAATTAGATATTCTAAGTTATCGGTTAGGGAACTAGATTCTTTTGTTTCAGAAACTTGGGATATATCGACTAAACCCTTCTTTGCATTTATAAGCTCTAGCTCTTTTTCAAATTGGGATAATTTTAATTTCTGCAATTCTATTTCATCCCTCTTTTCCTCTTGAATATTTGACATGAGTTCACGTACAAAGTCAATATCGTCCCTATACAAATCACTTGATTCAATTAGGTTTTTCAGTTGAATCACCTTAGCCTCAGCAGGAATCTCCAGACCCATTTCCTCCGCCAACCTTATGAGCTCAGTCTTCTTATAGTTTAATTTTAAAGCCATTACTATTCACAAAAATTAAACTACACAAACAGCTAAACAGAAAACCCAACTTCACAATCAAATTTCGAACCCAAGTAAACCAAAATCACTGACAAACGCAACCATTAAACAAGGAATAATTCAAAGGCAGACAACACAATACACTGCAATATTAATAACAACAAATTCACACTAAAACTCTACACATAAACCAATTAATGACAAGTAAAACCTGCGACAACACAATACACTGCAATATTAATAACAACAAAGTCACACAAAAACTCTACACATAAACCAATGAATCACAAGTAAAACCTGCGACAACACAATACGAATAATTAACAAACATGAATCCGCCCACACACTCAAACGCAATTCACATACCTCAAATCTTTCATAGCGAATTCAACACACTTAAATCCACAGGTCACCGACCTTTCTCTCCGATCGTTCGGACCAATAATTACGCACGCACAGAAACTCACAACACAGGCAAGTGGACTGTATAACACACACACACACACACTGAATTTTATTTACAAAAACATGCACTTTATAGGAAACAGGCGCGCCACCTATCGATGACATCATCAAAGAAAGGCGGGGCGTTAACACAAAGCTAACAGCGCCGTCTATAGACATAATCATTCTTACCGCATTGGTTATTCACGATATCCTGTGGGTCGTAACATACCGGGGCCCTATGCCCACGTCATCAATCGAATTACAAATACAACTAAGCACAGTACTAAATAATAAAACATATCAAATTATAACACAATAGCACACAAATTTTCATTTATCAGTGAAATATGAAACGAAAACTAAATCAATCGTTCACAGGAAGTCTGACCAGTTTATGGATTGGTCTCATCCTTTCACCTGAGACCGTTTGTGACGGCCCTATCCGCGATCTTGTCACTACAATTATTGGTATCACTCTCTTGGGAAATTTTCAGTCCTTTACAATTCTTTAAGAAATCATATGGATTCAATTTTACATTTTTTTTTTTAAATTGAGATTATTGGTTGAATACAATCGACATAGGTCATATCCTTTTGTAGTAAGTCTAACTTCATAATATGAAACTCAAATAATTTAGACTTCTAAATTCTGTGCGTTGGCAATTGTCGCATTTTTTATTGATGATGTAAATCATTGAAAAAAGTAACTTTTTAGTAAAGGTCAAGAATATTTGTCTATATAGGATGAATGGAGATAGGAAAAATCATGTGAAACTGACATTTAACAATAATAAATTCAATTACTTGAAATTATATTTAGATGTGGCTGTGTAGGTATCTTTCACACGATCATCCGTTCTTTTTTTTTTTCCATGTCATAGAAGTTGCTCTAATGAAAAGCAGATTTTAACATTAATAAAATTACTGACTAGTAAAAAAATTATTTTTGTATTGCTACGACGATTGTTGGTCACGGTGAAATATTGAATGCCAGTTAGGTATCATAGTGATAAATTTGGCGAATTTTAAAATACGTCGCCAAACTATCTTTACGTGTCGTTGGATGTCAAAAAATAAGCAAAATACCGCAACGAAGCGAATTGTAACATCGATAACCGACAAATTTGACGTTCTTTAATCAGAAATTTGGTTTTAGCAATTCAAAGAATTAACAAGAGTTTACTATAGAATTATTTACAATATAAATATTTATATAATGTATATAAATGGATTATAAACTTATAATGATATTAAAATAAGTAATATGATACAAATAATTACACTGTATAACAAAAAAATGCTGAATGATGAGATGATGCTGACTGGGAAAGTATAGTGTTTAGCCACCGCTTCCAAATGTATCCTGACGATCATCGAAGACGTGTCTGGAGACGCCCAGGGCAGATCCTGCTTTCACTATTGCACTCCACACAGGCCCTCAACCAGCAGTTATGGCCTGGGTGCCATTTCCCTCGATAGCCGGTAGTCATTAGAGGCACACTTACAGCACAGCGGTACGTCGACGACATTCTGTTGCAGTACCCTGGCCTTATTTTAAAACGTTTTTCTGAATTTCCCTTGGTGTGTGTGTGTCATCAAATTTTCGATCGTTAATTTAACCAACTTCCCATCAAGCTAGAGCTTTGAAATTTTGGGAATCGTTCGTACTCGCCTAACTATGCAATATTTAGACGTTTGCGACAAGTTTTAACTCATATTTCAATAATTTTAATAAGTCAAAATATTCTTTCCTCTCGGCGATTTTAGGATTGAGGAAAAAATTTCTTTCCCCCTCTGGGAGAACCGGGCACTCCCCACGCAGCATGAAGTATCGTAAACCTTTTGTACTCACAAAGGGGAGATACTATCTCCGAGATAGTAAGGGTTGCTGACTTTCAGTCAGTAAGCATTCGCAAGAAAGAAAGTTTCCAGTAATTGGCGCCATGTCTTATCACAATAATTTTTTCTGCATTCTGGTTCCCATTTTTTTTTAATGGAATGACTTACAAACCTTCAAATGCATGTTTTGATTTTATGAGTATTATGAATTTTTTAATACTCTCACAAATGTCTCTTTTTAAGTAAATTTTAAAGTTAAAAATAACTAACAGTTTTAACTAATATTTAAATAATTTTCTCTAATAATCTTTGCCACCATATAAAAACGTTGTTTTTAAAAACGGTGGTTTTTATATCGAATTTTATTTTTCAACAAGATAATGCCTGACCGCATGCGGCACGTGTTGTTATGAGCTGTCTTGTCCAACACTTCCCTGACCAGCCAGCTCTCTCTCCAACCGAGTATATCTGGAGATAGGATGGGAAGGCAACTTCCAGGGAATGTTGATGACCGACAATTGGAGCAAATTTGGGATGAAATACCGCAGGAGACCATCAGGGAACTTTATCACTCTATGCCACGTCGTGTGGCAGCTTGCATCCAGGCTAGGGGTGGGTCAACACCTTATTGAGCTCGTTACTTTGTAACTCTGAAATAAATCATTTAATTTTTTCTGAAATTTTAATCATTCTCTATTTTGTACATAATTTTTCTATCAGCCCATTTTTGTCTCCATTGGACAACTCCTTCTTGGTGAGTCATTTTTGTTTTTTGTTATGGAGTATATAATATCAATAATGTAGCATTATTTAATACGATTTATGCGGAGAAAGGAAAATATCCTACCTTTTTTTAGAATTTCAATTCCTTCGAAGAAACGGAAACTTTTTTACAGCATAAAGGAAAATAGCTCTTACTTCTCAGCAAAGCACCGAAGTCAATTTACTTTTGCTCTAATCAAACCAGTTGTTTTTACTTACAGATCTCCTGATGCGATGCTCATCCATTCTGATGCCCCCAAATGAAACCCATTTCGCAATTATTCCATCTCAACGCACATGCTTCCTTGCTGACCTTCGATCCGTGTCACAATTAAAATTTTAATCTATTCGCAATTGTAAAAGTTACATTTAAATAAACGAAACCGATATTGGAAGAGATAGTACAGATGGTGAAATGTTTCGATGACAAGTTCACGATGATATCAATTTCCAACATTTACATTA
Organism: Nephila pilipes; assembly: GCA_019974015.1. NCBI lineage: Eukaryota > Metazoa > Arthropoda > Arachnida > Araneae > Nephilidae > Nephila > Nephila pilipes. The sequence continues at coordinate 566,313 of BMAW01108376.1, read as the reverse complement.
AATAATTTTACAATTAGGTCATTAACCATCAATTTTTAGTAGGAATTCACTGGGATTCATGAAGTTCTGCTGATATTCTTATATATATATATTTAAAAATGATGTGCAACTGTTGCTTGCTCCGTTAGTTGTTAATATACAATGACACACATGACATTGCTGTACAATTCAACGTATTGTCTAACGTTGAATTGTACAACGGTTTTTAATAAACTGGTAGACGGTTTTTGAAAATACGTTTCTTTGTTCTTTAATAACATTTTCTTAAATTAACGATAGTTTTACAGTTCTCTTAGATAGCTTAATGATGTGAAGTGTTTGGTATTTCAATATTTCATAATTTACCTCCGAAAAGAATGATTTTATGCTGGTGTTTTAAATCATTTGGAGCCGAAAGAAAAAAAAGATATGATTATAACTCACAAAGTTCAAGTATTTTCCCATACATTATAAACAATAGAAAAGTTTCATATTTCAGCAAATAAAATCTTCCTCTGAGAAGATTGATAGGAGAGTCAAATATGCATTTTAAAAAATAACAGGATATAGAAGCATATATTTTTGAAAGTTATAGGATATTGGTTGGACGCACAAGTTGTCATTATTGACAAAGCCAAAATCTTCAGTGGATTCAACACTAGATCTAAATTACCTTTATATTGTCAAATATAGAGAAAATTGCGAAACGTTGCTTTTCAATAAAATTTGAAATTCTTAAGACGATCAAAATGTTTTTGACTGTCCATTGAAATGTAAATCTCGGGATACTCTAATTTTCTTTAACTCGAATTTTCTTTTTTTACTAAATTTCATCCTTGAAAAGATTACTCAGAATAGAGACAAAACTCTATCTTCGCCAGACTTTGTATATATCGCCATTTGTATATATCTCTTCAGTCTGACTGAAGAGATGGCGACGTTTTAGAGCACGACGAAACGTACAGGAAATAAGCAGTCAGTAAACCATCTAGCCATTCGATCAAGCGATAAATGTTTTGAAAATGGAAACGTACTTAAAGGAGGTATTCTTTTTAAGTCTATTTATTGAATTTTATTTTGAAAAAAGGAAACAAAATGATACATTATATATTTAATCATCAAGCAGAATGTAGTAAGCATTTGTCCCAGATATGTTATTGTGAATTTTTAAGACTTTAATTAGTGAAATTTAGGTTTTAATTAGTTCAGAATCAATACGTACGCTTTATTTAAACAAATGTTATTTAAATATTGTAACTTGACCCTTTATTTAAAGAAATAGAAACAATGTAAATAGAAATAACAAAAATAATATAAAAGGACCAAAGTATTGTTTTTAAATGACGAGGAAATAAAATTAATCAGATAGGGGAGATAAACTCTGGGCAGAGACCAGATCCGTATCTGACTCGGATCCACCTGTAATAATGGTAATTAAAATAAAACCTTTTAATATTCTTTTGTTGAGCATGTGCTCCAACAGACACAGTTTATTCAGTTGATGTTGATTGTTTTATTCAATATTCAGTTAAAGTTTTATTCGTCTATTCATTTGATTTTTAATGATTAGTGATCTTAATTAGTGATGGAACGAGTGAATTTGAATAGTGAAAGAGAGGCGACGCATTCGTCATAATTTTTCTGAACTATTCACATTTGGTAAAATAAAAGTAAAAACACAATATGGAAAGGGAAGAAAGGAAATTTAAATATATATACAACAAGTAAAAAAAAGGTTTAAGTCAATTCCTACTTGGGTCAATAAAGAAATTTTTTATTTGAGTTACTTTTTATTAAATAATTATAATTAATATAAATATGTATATACATAGACACGATCACAATATAAAGTGGCAAAAGAAATTTTTTTCCAGCGATCTACGCGCTTCGTCACTGACCGTATTTATTCTAAATCAATACCTATGATCAATTGACCTGTTATAAGCTAAAGCTGTGAACTAGATGCTTGAAAAAAGATAAAAATTGGTTGACAAGCAGGATGATCGAAAATAGAGAAAGATCGCTAGAGTAACCCGGGGGCTCGTCACTCGTGTTTACCAAAGACAGTAAACCCCATGGAGAAGGAAATAGTCACGAGGGTGCCTCTGGATCGTGATGCCCGTATCTACCTAATGAAGGCAAGCCCCTGAGGTCCCCCTGATATAGGCCCTAGGGGCAGGGAGCCCGGCTATACACCCAGACATTGGATCCCATTATAGTCGCCTCTTACGACGCGCATGAGCGGCAGTAGAACACGAGTGACATACAAAATGTTAGCATCTTAAAATTCCTCTCAGATGCCTGATGGGAGACATATGCTGCGACAACTGCTTCCTTTAAAAATTTTAAAGCACTAGATTTGATATGGTTTAGTTTTAGGAACGTTGCATAAGCAGCAAAACGATGGCTGTTGGCGACGGACCTCGTAATTTGAACCTCGATCAAGTGACGAGGACGGCACCTGATTCGGCACTCCCTTCTCCTGACTTCCCCACCACGCCAAAGGGAGGACTTTGGGCCTTGATATATTTGACGCGTATCAGCACCGGATACACGGCGGGTCTTTAGTGGCATCAAGGCCCGAACTCGCAACTAGACGAAAACCGCCGAGGCGTTTTAAAAGCATAGCCGTCGTCAAAGAGAGGTGCCGGAAGAAAATCAAGTGCAGACAAAATGCGAGAATTCGTTTTCATGTTGTTCATCCTTGTTTTATGTACGCGAAGTGAAATAATAGCTCATCATATAAATCATGAGTATTAATAAGTAATTACAAAAAACTATAGTTGCTGAACAAATGGAACATATTCATTTTTACAAATTAAGATATATATTTTTTAAATATATTTACCTCTGTCTATTGCTACAAAACTAATCTATAAATTTTCTACAATTTTATGTGTTTGCATTTACAAATTTTCAACTTAGCTTTTCCTAAGAATAATCAAAAGTTTAAACTTTTGAATTCTGATTTTACAGTTATTACATTATGTTGTAAATTATTTCTTACAAATAAGAAATGTAAATAAATTTTCAACTTTGATTCTCACATTCAAAATTATTTAGTTTATCTACTCAACTATCACAGTCAAGTAATTGAAACAAGCTACATTTCAAAAGAGAGAAAAATCAGAATATTTGAGAAAAGAAAAACAAGAATTTTTCCTATCAAAAATTTCCTAGCAATTCAATTATTTTTTAATTGCAGTTGGGATATAATCCAGTCCATTTATTTTTCAAGTTTTGATAAATGAATCATTTATTTATTAGAAAATGCAATGCTTTTTGAGAATTTTCTAATCATATTTCTCTTTGGCTGTATCAATACATAACTTTCTGAAACTTTTTCTACTGTAAAATTTGATTCAATAATTATTGCTTCCGTGACAGGTGTCCGAGTTTTCTAATTCACATTATAGTCATTTTTGTCTGAAAAAGGTCCTGGAGTATCTTTTTCTGATTTTGAACATTTCTTTACTGATGTCTCATTTTTCAGAAACATATTCGACAGCAGTTTTGTTTCATATTGGCATAAATTCTGGCTATTTTAAAGTCAAATATTACTGTACTACAATAATACAGTAAATCAACTTTAACTAACTGCAATTTTCAGATTTCTGTGTGTGTTCTTGAAAAGTATATACAGTACTGTGTGTATACACTTCAGTATAATGTGCAAATGTTCATAAATTAATATAAAAGATTTTACATGTTTAAAAAATTCAGACATCAATACTATCAGCAATTTAACAATCTTAAATTATAAAAATATTTTTAAATTATGTATATTACCACACACACATACCTCACATTCTTTCATTTTTCCAATTTATAAACAATATTATACCTTTATTTCATAATCGACGTTAAATGTTTTAAGTTATATATCATTCACTATGTATTGCTGCGTGATAAATAAAAAAAAATGCCAATTATTAAATATTTAACATCACAAAATTTAATATTCTAACAATTACAAAACTGTTGTGTGTCATGCAAGGAACATTTAACTATACACTGTCATGGTTAAGTGGCCAAGCAAATTTGTGACGGCTGCCCATTCCGGGTTGCCTCTTGTGCCATTGCTAAACTCAATGTTTGAACACCAAGAATCAATAAGTCGATCAAAGAGACGTTAGAACAATAATTACACAATTTATTAACTGCTTGTTAATATAACAATTATAAATGCTCTCCTGGACAAGGGCCTTACTGTCTTAATTCAATCTACCAGTAATAATCTGACTGACACTTACAACTAAACCTTCCTCGACTGCAATTCCGACTCTGGAACAATTTCTGAACACTGGAATAACTCAATCTCAACTTCTCGAATCACTCAACCTCTACTTCAACCTCTCTATCACGACTCTCAGTCTGAGTTTATATATTTCCTAACTCGACTGCTTCACTTCATTTCTACTTGTTTTACATAATCATATTTCATTTTTGGTTGGGCAAAGGTTGTTTAGCAAAAGCAATCAATCTTAATTAAAAGTCCCCAAGATTAGTGTAGAGAAACTGCAAATAGCCCAACATCACAAATTTAAATTCAATATATTTGTTTGAATTTATCCATTACATAAATTCATTTAGTTAACCACTAGCATTTTTTAAAATATTGTGATTTTTCTGAAGAACTAAAAGTTGAGTTCTTGTACAAAACTATATATATATAAGCATTAAATACTTCAAAAACATTTAAATTTTGTAATGTATAAAATATTATAAACTGGGTAATATTCTTGTTCCTAGTGATATGTATCAACATGATACTAATGCATTCACACAATTTCACTTATTTCGCTCAAATTAAATCCATTCTGATTTAAAACTTCTACATTTATCACGCAAACTTAGGAATATTTAATATATATGAAAAATAAATTTTCATACTTTCCTAAATTTTAGTTCAGTAATATTCCTGGAAATTATAAGGCTCGCTTAAGTAATGGAATAATGTCCATTTTTTAAAGTTTATAAGCAGATTTGCACACTCAAACACATTTCCTTCTAATGCAATTTAATTTCCAAATGACAATTAACGAAAATCCAACATTTTGACACACATGAATTGGATTTCAAAGTGATCAATAAAAATTACACTCTCATGTTTAACTAATATAATGCTTCAATTGGGTCACAATGTAGATGGACACAGAAATTTACAGATAAAATATAAAATTCAAATTATTTTCCCATTTCCTTTGAAAATATATTTTTATTTCATTATCTTTTTTTCACTTATTAATCTCAATAAGAATTTAATTCATGAAAATTCAAAGACTATTTATTAAATGTTACAAAAATAGGAAGTCAATTCTCATTTATTAATTCAAGGAATCATTACACAAATTCCGGCTCCAAAATTTTAAATATCTCTGTGTACTTCACATTTTTCTAATTTTACCTTAAAAGAATTCCAAGATTTTGCATATTAAAATATTACACCCTAACATCAGATATTTTACAAACTTAATGTTTTATGAATATATTTCAATTAATAATCAGAATAAAATTCAAAGTTTATCCATTATTTCAAAACCATTCCTTACTTATACTTTAATGCAACTCGAAGCACAGAAAATTATTTGTTATGTACTTTACTGATGTTAACATTACTTTAGTATCAGAATGAAAAAATTAAATACATTTCAAAAGTATGTAGCACACACCCAACCTAATATACATATGTAACATTTGTAGATTTCTGAAATTCTTATTATTTCACAATTTAACTTTAAAATATCTTAATAAACAAGATTTTGATCCTAGAATAACACAAGAGGCTCAGAACCAAGACAAACAATATATTTGTTTTACTTGTTATAATTAAGTGATGGTACTTTATTTTAAAAGTAGGTCTTACATTAATAATTTCATGTTATTTTTTAATTTTACACAAGTAATTTTAGATGCTAATTTAATAATTCTATTATTCATGACTATTTTAGTTTATCAATATAAAAAGATTCTTTTCAACTGGAAAATTCCACTTAAAACATAATAGACTTCACAATTACACTTCTTACTATGAATATGCCAAGCTATGCTGAACATTGCTCATTTAAAAAACTGATAATCAACAAAAGGAATAAACCAGAAATTCCACTCATAGACTTCATAATGAATGTGTGTTAATGTTTTACCCAATACAATTATCCAACTAATCGCTATTAGCATGTTATAAATTAACATTGGTGCTAATTCACTCAAATAATTTTTAAGTAGAATGAAAACAAAAACTTACTTACAAAGCAATTTATTTGAAGGACTACACATCAATACAAGACTAGATGAAAAAAAAATGTGCATGAACATTGAGCAAGAATTAGTTTATACCAGATATGCACAATTACAATTGCTCACAATATGAAAAATCACAAAACATGGTTCAGGAACAAGAGGAATTGAAAAATGAAAGAGTTACTGCTTTTGCTCATCAGAAACCTGAGCCGCTGCCAGTTGTTCTTGAAGCTGTTGTCGCTGCATCCGAGCTTCCTCTACAGCAGCTGGTTGTTGCATAGTTATTGGCACAATACGTTCGTTTTTCGGAGGGGGTTCCAGCATCTTTCTCGGAGCTTGGATTGTCAACACACCGTCTTGCCTCAGGGAACTTGTCACAGTTTCTGGTTCGACATCATCTGGAAGCTGATAACGTCTGGTAAATTCTCGAGACACAAAGCCATGTTGGTCAGCTTGTTCTTCGTGTTTTCCATTAATAACAACGAAGTTGTCGACAATCTTCACGTCAATTTCATCAGGCCGGAAGTGTTTGACGTTCAGCATCACTTTGAAATCGTTGGAGTCCTTCCGGAGAACAGATCGACCAAAAGAAGTATGGCTGGTTTGACGACGAGGCCGAGAAACAATACAATAGTTAACACTGGGGTTATCAAGCAAGAATGCGTTCGGATTAATATCGAACCGATTTTCATAGTAGTAAGGATCGTACTTTAATCTGGCAAACATTTTCGCAAATCAACAGAGTTCAGGAAGTTACGAATAATAAAGTAACGCAAAATAAACGATCGGTTCTTATTCACATTAACCACTCGCTCGTAAGGCTCAAATATAAAATGGCGGGAAAGGAACGACGACTATATACATAAAACCGAAATTCCGGATTTTTCCAGAATATGCGCGAGTTTCAGTTTCGCTTGAAAGCTGATTGGGCAGTAGGGTTGCAGAAAAGGCGGAGAAATCTTGCTGAAATTACTCGCCAAGCATTTTAGGGTTGTCGTTGGTGCTCTTGAGTAATACTGTTGCATCAAAGTATTAAAAATAACGGGAGAGGAAGCGGGAAAGTTCTTTTACGCATAGCAATGAAACAAAGCATTTTTTTTTCCCAAGGAAAGAATTTGAAACTTATAATTATAAATATTTAATCTTCCCTGAAAAGAACATACAGTGAAGTTTATTAAATCGATTTCTTGTTTATGCATTCAGAAAGCAAATAATGAAATTCAAAAAATTTTCCATATCCTAAAAAAGTAGAAATCTTAACAAAACAACCAGCCTTTTCTTTAATTCAATGTAAAATGTAACTATTAAATTTCTTAAAAAAATTATAAAACCGTTCTAAATACTTAATTTGTTCTGGAAGAATTAATTTAAATGAAGGAGTTTTAAGGCTCCCGCCTACCCGCCATTTTGATTTCATCAGCTTAATGTTAATCCTAAGGAATTTTGACTTTAATTCTCACATCTCTACTATTCTATATGTTTGAATGCAACAAAGTGCATTTGAAAGAGCAAAAAATAATTAATGCTTCTGTGGAATTACTTTTTTTTCTAAAATTATTAAAAATATTTTTATTCTTATTTTAATGATTCGTTTTTGAGTTTTCCGGTCTTTAAAGAATATTTTCAAATATTTTTAAAAATCGGAGGAAAAAAGTAATTCCACAGAAGCATTCATTATTTTTTGCTCTTTCATGTGCACTTTATTGCATTCAAATAGATCAAATAATAAAGATGTGAGAATTAAAGTCGAGATTTCATAGGATTAACATTAAGCTGATGAAATCAAAATGGCGGGTAGACGGGAGCCTTAAAGTTTACTTTTAATTTCGAAGAATTTAATGATCTGATGAAATTTTTAATTGTAAGCGATAAATGAGACGTGGTAAAATGACGAAAGAAAAAAAAATCGAAACCCCTAATCGTAAATTTAAATACCCTTCAATCATACAAAATATTAAATTCATAAAATGTAAAATATTAATATTTTGAAAGGTGGGGAAATGTTTCATTTTTTTTTTTTTTTTTTTTTTATTAATTTAATCAAAATTTGTCAAATTTTAACATTCAATGTTTTTTTTCCCAGTGTTCAAATATGGATTCATTCTTCAAAATTAACTTCGTTAAGTGAATTTAATTTTTTCCTTGTAAGAAATTTGAAAAGAAATACATAACACTTTCCGTTGGAATCAGTTTTGTATCCATACGATCCACTGCTTTTAAAATATAATTCTCTGATATTTTTTATCAGAATCATTTTGAACGAAGTGATGCAAGTTCTTAGTATTGGAATCATAATCGAATTTTTTTATTCAATTTCTAATGTATACCACTAGTTCATTTTAAATTGTTTTGAATATACCAATAGCTTAGTTATTAGAAATGCTAATAGAAAAAAAATATTCTAAATTGGATAATTAAAAATTAATAGAAATAAAAATTGATCAAAAAATACTTTCTTATAATAGAATTCGTTTCTTATAAAAATTAGAAGGGGGGAAAAAATCGAATTCTGCTGGATTTAGCTATCATTTAAATCCGTTCTTTAAATTTGGAACAAATTATATTTCTTAAAATATCAGTTAATTTGTTAAATTGCTTCAGAAACAGTTTTACTGAAAAAATAATATACGTATATCATAGATTGATGATTTTTAAAATATTTCATACAAACGAAAACAAAAAAACCGAGGTAAATAATTCTTGTTCAAAAATGAATCTTTCAATTAATTTTAATTCTGTGAATTGTTTTATTTGTAACACAAGATAGTTTTTTTCTTTAACAAAAAACCTTGGGTGGCGAACGATGTTTTTTGTTATAATCGGAATATAGTTGAAACTATTTATGTTATTCAAAATGAATGCAATTGTGATATTTCCTTTTACTTATTCGTCTTTTCTTTATATAAATTATCCTGTTAAATAACTTTAACAAGATACATTTCATTTTAGTACACTCTGGATTTTCTTTAATATGGACCCGAAAATAATTTTTTAAGTTGTGTAGTTCTCAATTTTTAAACTGTACAGTTTTTTTTTATCCTATACCAAAAAATATATCTAAGAATTTGAAGACAAAATAATAATAATAAAAATTTAAAATATTACATTTATTTATTTTTCTCACATTTCAGGTTTCTTACCAATTTCATAAATATTGGTGCTGAATAAAGAAAACCTCGCATAAAGCATCGTTCCAGAAATTATTAAAAACATTTTTGGGATGTTAATCTTTTAATTTTTTTTTTTTTTTCCTTTAAAGGCTAAACTTTGTGAAACAATTATTTTCTTGAATGTGCTCAGAAATAAACTTCCCTTCAAAAACTTCTTGAGTCAACTCCATCATTGCGCTACAAGACGTAATTTTTCCGACTCGAAATGTTTTCAGTTGTTTTTTTTCCCCCTTCGAATTGAATGAGTATACAAGTCGCAGATGCTCTGAGAACCGGTGAATAATATTTGGCGAGAAAGTTAAGAAATGGCGCCAAAACATTGCTAGCGTGAATGACATCAAGCTCAGAGAAAGAAGGGGGGACTGATTTGTCTCGATGAGTGAAGAGGTTCTGGATGCTAGTATAGTTCCTGTTAAGAACTGACGCATAATTTTTTTTCCACTTACGAACACTTTTGCTTTGCATTCAAAAAGCCTTTTTCGTTGAGCTTAGAGAGTTGCGGATCGTCACAAATCTAAAAATTGCGAAATTACTCAAAGCGTGGGCGTCGGTTTTCAGACAAAAGATAGTTACGATTGCAAAATCGGCGATTTTTCGTCTACCGAAGAAATTATAAATAATTACAGGGTTGTAATAGCTCCATTGACATCGCCAAACAGCGGTAAGTGTGTAGAATACCATACTTTAAAGATATTAAGGCTTCCGTCAGCCCGCCATTTTGATTTCGCGGAAATAAAGTGAATCCTATGGAATTTCGACTTTTATTCGCACATCTTTACTATTTGATCCATTGGAATGCAATGAAGTTCATCTAAAAGAGCAAAAAATAATGAGTGCTTCAGTGGAATTACTTTCCCCCTCCGATTCTTAAAATTATTTAAAATTATTTTTTAAACACGCAGGAAAACTCACAAATGTATCATTAAAAAAGGAATAAAAATATTTTTAAGAATCGGAGGAAAAAAGGAATTCCACTGAAGCATTCATTATTTTTTGCTCTTACAGAAGTACTTTATTGCATTCAATGGATCAAATAGTAAAGAGGGGAGAATTAAAGTCGAAATTCCATCGAGTTAACATTGAGCTGACGGGAGCCTTAAACCGTTTATGGGATGTCATTTAGCTAAAAACACATTATAATGAATAAAAGAGCTAAAATCCTTCTTTTCAAATTCAAAATATTCAAAAAAAAAAAAAAAAAAACTGTCAGGTTATTACCACAAAATAGTCATTTTGACCGAATATTTACTGTTTCTGTATTCAGGGGAGGGAGAATAACTAGTCTATGAATGTTGTTTTTCGAGACGTAAATGTTACTTATTACAATTTCGTCCAAAAAAAATAATTGTTACATCTTCATAAAAAATTTATCAGAGAAAGAGGTGACACTCTGAGATGACCATTTCCGATTTATTCGTAGGTGCTCATAGGTTACAGTGTGGAAGAAAAGAATGCCTTCTGTAGTTCGGAAACTGTTTGGGGGGGGGGGGGGTGACATCTTTTACGCGGATGCATCCTCTTCTCTTCATCTTTAAGAACTGAGCAACATTTCGAAGACATCGATGCATTTTCTATTCTTTCCTCAGGCATTGACTTCGATGGAATTATTTTTTCTCTTATTGATGAAAAAATTTGAGCATGAGAAGTAAAGAAAAAAAAAAAAAGTTCTTTTTATTTAAAGTTTAGAACATCTTTAAAATTGTGCATCGCGGGGCGATGGAGTGCTAATTGTTAACTGCGCTGACCACCAAGGTAACACAAAAAGGAACGGTGTTGGCCGAATAAACGAAGTTGTTATTAAAAAAGTGTGTCTGATCTCACGTGAAGCGAAGAGAAAGTTATTAGCTAAGTAAGGAATGAGAGTTCGTAAGGAACAAATCGATAGGGTTTATGCGTTCTAAAGTAAGTTATATCGTAAAGAGTGAAAAATAAGGAGATGCAGAAGCAAATGTTAAAGAATTAGAGAAACAGAAAAAGTTAAGTTTAAGAAGTTAAAGTAGTTTGTTTTGTGCGTGTGTGAAGATTTTGTATAAAAAGAATTACCCCGAATTATTTAAATTTCCATAAAAAATCTTGGAGGGGAAAGCACATGTCCCTTTGCACACACACACACCCCCGATCCGCCACCGAGTGAACCTAACTTTGATTATTCCGGTCTGTCCTATTAAATCAAGGCATGCAGCCTATTCAGCTCTAAGGTTCTTAAATAATTCTGAGATTTGAAACAAGAAATATGACAGTTCCTAATCTGTAAAAATCAAGATACAAGAATTTTTTTTTAACACAACATTGATACAAGCTTTATCCTTCGTGGTCGGTATGATAAAACACTTGCATTACTTAAATTTACAACTACAACAAAAGAGACAGGATCATTTCAATTCCAGAATTTGGGGAGGGGGGCGTACATCACTAATCCATTGGAATGACCATCCCCTTCAAGCCCGCCTTCTCAAAAGCGTCCATCGATGACGTCACTTAAATCATTTGCATATGGAACAGAGACGAAACGGTTTCTTAATTTGCATTTACGTTCCATCCGAGTGAAACTTTCTTTGGCGATGACTTCTTCCGTTTCTTTTATGATAAGAAAAAATTTGCCCTTCGGTTTCACCTTTTCGCACTACAGAACCCACTGATTGGATTTGGGCAAATTACAATTTTTTTGGTAGTTATTCTAAACGAGCCATAAATTTTTAATTTAATTATCCCTGGTCCTTTTTGAAGTATAAAAAATACTTCTACTTAACTGTAATTCTCTCAGAACCAATATTGTTTCCGAGATGAAAATTGTAATAATTAAAATTTGAGCAACAACAACAGAAATTGCATACTGATAATAAATCTCAATTACAGTAAAGTTGGTATGAGCAATCGACTCTTATCTTTCTATCCAAATTCGCTCAGAAAGAGATTGAATCAATTAAACAGTGCAGTTTAATACAATAATTACAGTCCTTTTTTTTTTTTTTTTTTATTTTATTTTATTTCGTTGGGTTAAAAAAATTTCGATCTTGTGTTCCGCGAAAAAAAATTTGGGTTAATGCAAAGATTACAAAAACAAAAAAAAAAATACTTTTTTTCCCCGCAAGTACAGGGTGGGCCAAAAGTCACTTTGCTATTTTAAATTAGCATAATTTTTAATGTTTAATAATTAATGTATATTTAATTTTATGAGTGATAACTAAACATCATCTATTATTAACTAAGTATGGAACCAGGAATTTGAACTTTTAACTTTTATGACAAGCTCCACTACCATTTTTTTAAGTGAAACTTTGAAGCACGTAGAATTGATATAGTTTCTTCCTTTTTTTTTTTTTTTAAGAATTCCAGCTTTCTGTTTCTCAAACAAAGAAATGAAACAATTATAATGACTTGAGATTTAAAAAAAAATTGACAGTTCCCAATGAGTGGGGGAAAAAACATTCTTTTTATTTCGTTTATGGTATTTTTAAACTGTTAAGTTTCACGTCTCGATTTCTTTTCTTGTGCGCGCAGTTACAAATTACGTTAATAGTTGGATTTGTTTCGTTATTTCTCAGTTAAATCAAAACGACTATAGAGAGAGGTTTGAATCGCCTTTTGGTTTGGATTGATTTCTTATTAACGTGCGCAATTCGAAGCAATGCGAGAACTGCTGGCGGTGGAAATCGTAATTTCGAATCTCAATCCAGTGACGAAGAGGAAGAAACCCTGAGCTTGGACCTCCCTCTCCAAACTTCTACACCACACCTATTGGAGGACTTGGAGCCTCGACAGATTTAACATGCATGAATCCTGTTACGCGGCGGATCTTTCAGTGGCATCAGGATTCGTGCCCACGCCTCGACAGAGACAGCCACGAGTTCGAGACCATTGTTATGAGTTATGGAGACAACGATTTATCTTTTGAAGGGGTGCTAGGAGAACGTTTGCAACTTTTAGTTTTTATGGAATTGTGATTGCAAGTTCAAATATCCGTTTCATACAATTCTCAACAAAATTTGAGATTTTAAGTCTCATAATATATGGGTTCAAATAAAAAGTATAAGTATAAAGATGAAACTGGTGAAATTTTTTATTTAATGACATCTGAATGAAAGAAAAAAAAATTTAATTGATAAATTTCAAACATTTATACCTGATCTAACATGCTTGGAAAATTTTATACTTTGACGCAAGATATAGTCAATTTATCAAAATTATAAGCAATTGAACAATTTTTTCGAGATTCTTTTAACGTATTTGATTATCAAGATTATTAACATATTTTCATTTTTCCTCTGATAAAAGTAAAAAGGAATTGATACTGGAATCCTCTGAAAAATTTCCATTGATTCATTGCCACATTCAAAACCAAATTTTACTTTATTTTGTATCACGTCGAGATCTATCGTACAGACATGACAAACCCTATCACCCTTTGCGTTCAAGGTCAAACACGTGTCGATGGGGGAGATGAGATCCGAACAAAAACAGCTGTAAGTGATGCTTGGCGGTAAAACGTTGTCGCCAGGTAAAATCAATATCTTGGCGGTAACTGTTGCATACTTTTAGCGCCGAAGAACGTAGCAAATACAAATGGTTCGACACCAATATACGAAAAAAAGTAATTAGTCGAACAAAGCACATGGCATGCATAAAATTATGTAGCTCTGGTAAAATTTAACGGCCAAAAAGTTGCGAAATTTATTTCGCAACTTTTTGGCCGTTTATGACTCAAAAATTTATTTTAAATTTTATAAAAATTAATCACAAAAAGCTAAATAAATGATTTTCATACTCACTTAGTTTTTTGAATGAAACATTTATCAAAAGGAAATTGTTCTTATGGAATGAGTAACTCGGTAACAAACCTCTGTGAAAGTCGGTATATTAAAATATATTTAATGCTTTGAAAAAAGAACGTTACAGTTGCGAAGGGATTTCTAACAGATTTTTACTGCATTTACCACCATAATGAATTAAGAGATACTAAAAATAAAATGTAAAATACCTCAAATGATTGATTGATTGGTTTTAACGTCGCACTGAGAAGCAGCACGTGGGCTATTGGCAGCAAGCCCAAGGGGACCGAGCTCACCCAAAAGTTTCAGAACTGCAAACCGGGCCCCGGGAGACACTCTGCATTTATTGGCAAAAAGAATTTTTCTTTTTACAACAATAAAGGGTAAGATATAACAGTACATATTGGAGCAAAGAACAAAAAAAAAATTTCATAATTTCGAAAGCTAACGATGCGTTAATCGAGTGTGACGTCATACTTCTAATACTTCCAATTTTTCATTTTTTTGTAATGCCTACCAAAATGTATTCCTTTAGCCATAGGCGATGGGGCCTCGAAATTTTGAGCTTCCGTCACACGACGAAGACGACACCTGAGATGGAACCTCCCTCTCCAAACTTCCACGCCTAGCAAGTAGGAGGACTTTGAGCCTTGACGGATTGAATGCGCATCTGCCTCGGCTATGCAGAGGGTCTTTTGTGGCATCAAGGCTCGAATCCACGACCTCAATCACTAGGTTATCGCGGCCACCCAAACTGCAGGAAAGGAGGAATAAATTATCGAAAATTCTTAAAAGTAATGTGTGCTTGTTCATAAGTGCTTGGTAAAATTGTAATAATAGAAATTCTACCTTACTTTTATTCAAAAGTAAATATATTATCCACTTAACGATACAATACGTCACAGAGTGAGGGAGAAAATTCTTCGTTATCAATGATTTGAGAAAAAAGTTCAATTGAGTTTTATTCTCATTTTTTCACGTTTCAGGAATTCTTCCTCCAATTTATTTTTTTAAGAAATGATTGAAAAATATTAAAAGATTTTAAAAATTCTAATTTGGGTTTGTTTTTTTTTTAATTTTAAAAAAGTTCGTTGATGATTTGTTAATTTAATTATCACACATTTTTAATATTTTTCAAGATCAAGATTTACATACATATGCCTGTAATATCACTATTAACCTTTTTATACATATAAATATACGAGGTGTGGCTATTAAATAACGAGACTGACGCTGCAAAACATTCTATTTTGAAGTCATACATATTTACTTATTTTCACCTTCAATATGCTCCACTATCCCTGCAAGACTCCATGCGACTCTTCCTCTGTTCGAAAAATACCTGGGAATCTTCTGTCAGCTCCTTCAAGACGCTTTCTCTTTCACAGCTTCCACGGACTCAAATCTTGCTCCTTTACATGCAGAGTTCACCTTAGGAAACTGACAGAAGTCGCATGGCGCAAGATACTTTGAATACGGAGGATTGTCTAACACTAGGATGCTGCATTTGGCCTCTTGACAGACAAATGGGAATGAGCCGGCGCATTGTCTAGGTGGAAACATATTCCGTACGAATTCTTTGTCGATTCCAAAATTCCAATAGTTTCAGAAATCGCACGAATACTTAACCGACGGACAGATCGTACCAGATTGCTGATTTTTTTTTTTTCCGATATTGTCGTCCGTTTTTGATGTAGAAGGGCATGAGTCCTCTTCATCGTCTTCTCGAAAACGCTTAAACCACTCAAAAACATGTGCACCCGATAAACATTCATTGCCATACACTTCTTTGAATAAATTACAAGTTTCAGTAGCGTTTTTTCCATGTTTCACGGGAAATGCTACAACAATTCGTTGCTCCCTTGTCATTTTTTCGGTGAAACAAAATAAATAAAAAACCTCTGATGCGAACGAAGGCTGCTGCTATACGGATTTGCTTACAGGAACGAGAGACACTGCATTCGAAAGAGAAGGCTTCGCGATAAACAACTGCAAAAAAAATTTCTTATTTTTCAAAAAATTCTTTCAAAATTCGAAGAAAATAAAAGCAAACAAAAAAAAAAAAAAATTGTGGTAAGTGTGGTTTTATTTGATCCTAATTCTATAATAAGTAAATATGCCCATGTTAGTAAGATATCTATAATAAAAGTACATCAGAATTAACGCGAGTCACACAAAATTTTGTATTCATGATTGAGATGAACTTTCAATAAAATCTTATTAAACTTATTTTTATTCAAATAAAATAAGTCATTTTCGAGTGAATTGTTTTCCATTCTATTTTATTTTTCGAATTTTTCCAAATTTTCATTTGCGATAATAATTTCTGTAACATTTAGATTAAGAGAAACTTTTTTTTAAATTTCGTTGACTCAAACACCACAATAATCCGGTGAAGAGTAGAAAGTGTAAAACATAGAATTTCAATTTGATAATTTTACAATTGATAAACGTAATGCAAGCTGATTCCGAAATTGTTTAAGTAGGAAAGTTCCATCTTATCAAGTTCCGATAAACAAAAATTATTTGAAAATTTCTATAATAAATATTCTAACAAACAGCAAAAGAAAATTAATTAAAAGCTCTTTTTTTTTTTTATCACCATTCGATCAAAAATTAATATAATAAGACTGGATGTTTCTTCTTACTGTCTGAATGAGATGTTCCAAAAATTTCTGCAAAAAATTATATTATTCCACTAATCTACAAAAAGAAAACGATTTTGGCAATCACGTTTTTATCTTCAATCATTGAAAAATTAGTGAAATAAAATTTGAGTAATTACCTAGATGAAATGCTTCAGTTTGCAAGGGAATAACCTTCAAACAGAACGTTTTCTCATGAAAGCGAACTTTATGTGTTACGAATACAAATCAAGTATTAACAAATAAATTTTTAAAAAAAGGAGAAGAAAACACAAGAAAGAAGAAAAAGAGGGGAAAAAACCCACCTGCTGAAAATTCGCTTAGATAAATGGTTAATTTATTCGATTAAATTATTGCATTTTAAATCACTAATCTCCCCCCCATGAGTAACGAGACGCTAAGTGATAAGAAAAAGGTTGTTTGATAAATGTTTCATGGAAGAGACATTGAAGATTAAAAAAAAAACAATTCTAAGAACTCCAATTATTCCGTCAGTTTTGATTTAGTACTTCTGGAATTGTTGACGTAAGCAATGAGAATAACGATTCTGATTAAAATAACTATATATCTATGCTATTCATGATGCCTTTCAAATTAGATGTATTGTAATTTATTAAATGATGGACTCGTTTTCACGAAAGGTTGGCTCTGAGTCACAACAATTTTATTGTTGTGACTCAGTTTCTGTGTTTATAGAACCCCAACGATCCAAATGAACGCGCGTTGTATGAATCAAGGTCACTCGAGATTCTGACATTATAAAAAAAAAAAAAATTGTATTTGTACACACGATTATGCAAGACAGGAAGAAAAAAAAAAAGAAATCCGAAAAAAAAAAAAACCTTTCGTTATTCTCACTCATTGCTCAGCACATCTTTTGATATAATTCTCGATTTTAAACAAAAATTTAATAACTGTTTCTAATTTTATTTACAAAAGAAAAGTCTGAACTTTTTTGTGAAATTAAAATGTAAGGAATGGTCGAGACAATACAATTATTTAATAAAGGCAGCATCGTGTATCAAATAAATATAGAGTTTAAAATATATATTTAGTTGATCACAATAATTTTAACTTATTAATTCGAGAAATAACTAATGAATTTCTTCAAGAATATTTAAATTTCCTTCATATGCAAAGAATTTTTTTTTTTTTTTTCTTGTCTCGGAAATTCATCGCCTTACCCAGCAAAATTCATGTTACAAAGGTGCTAAATAGCCAAAATAAATAACCCATAACCTCTAAGCCTTCCGCTAACATCATCTTGATATATATAAAAAAAAAGTTTCGGATAGTAAAATAAACAAAGGCGATAATGAGCCAAATATGTTAGTCTGAGAGTCTATCGTCATGGTAGCTTCCAGGATTGTGGAGAAACTTCCAGAATATTCGACTAATAACGGCGATAAGCAGCCAAATCTATCAATCGGTCGCTTCCATCTTTGTTGTTGTCATGGCAACTACTGGGAGCGCGGAGAATTTTCCAGCAAATTCGATGACACTATATATATTCCAGTAGAAAGAGACTACACCAATCTACTAAGTGTGCTTACAATATACTAAGTGTGCTTACAATTGTGAGAAATTTTTGAATAATTGCTGAGAATGTCTCTGCCGGGATTGTTACCTTTGATGAGTCGTGGATGGTGGAATTCATGGGATTATCCATCTCGCATATATGATCAGCATTTCGGTTCTGGTTTGCTGGATAGTGATCTCCTCTCGCCTTCTGGTTACCATGGTGTCTTGCTCCGACCTAGAACCCAGGGAAATATAGATTCTTCTGGTCAATCGGAAGTCAAGAATGAGTCCGACAAGTTCAAAGTGATGCTGAACGTCAGTCAATTCAAACCCAGCGAGATAGATGTTAAGACTGTTGACAATTCGATTGTCATCCACGGAAAGCACGAAGAAAGGTCCGACGAGCACGGTTTCATTTCCAGAGAATTCACCCGGCGCTACATGCTGCCTGAAGGTACCGAACCCGAGACCGTCAAGTCGTCCCTCAGCCAAGAGGGGATCCTGACAATCGAAGCTCCAAAGAAATCGATTGAGCCACCCCCGAGCAATGAAAGAGTTGTGCCTATTACCTTGGAGAAACCTGCTGTTGGTAACTGAATGTGAATGAACTTGCAATAATGGAAATGTTCAGATAGCATCATATTTAATGTGTAGTACATCTAAGTCATCCAAGTGTTTTGTGTCTAGCTTTTTTGAAAAAATGTTAAATATTCTTTAAGTTCATCTGTTGATGTATATTTGTTCATGACATTCTTAATGATCTTGTAAATCTGTTTCGCAAGAATAAATATTGCTTGTCTTGTATTTTGTATCTGGTTATTTGGTGACTTGACTATTTTATTCTATTAAGATTTTCAGAATAAATAAGATTTACTTACTTTTTAAGTTTTATCTTGAATCTTATTCAATAAAGTAAATTTTTAATAATATTTGTATTATAATATAACATATTCATAATGGAGAAAAGAGAATGGTAGAATCAGTATTATCTGACTTAATTCAGAAGTGTATACAGTTAGCTCATAAGCAAATTTCTTTCTAGTTGTATATAAATGCAATAGATAACTAGATGCCTACCTATGGTTAATGAGGATATATTGGTTACATGTAGGGGAAAAAAAAATTATGGATGTAAAACTTTTTCTATTATGTTGTAATAAAACTCTTCTTTTTCAGTATTTGAAAGAAAAAATCTTTTGTAACATAACTTGGCATATTAGCAGTAGATAATCCAATTAGTGAAAAATCCTAACTCTTATACTTTAGAATTACTTTTCTTGATATTTGAACTGATATAACCATTTTAACTACTTTTAGAATCAACAATTTTTCTTATTTTATTGCATATCAATTCAGGCTTAATTGTATTTTTTGTTCTTGAATAGATATATATTGTTTATTATAATTAAAAAATTTCAGTAATATCTTGGTTCTACTGAAAAACTAATGCATATATAGTTAAAAGTGTTTTGCAGATTAAAACCTGATCTCTTGGATAGCATGAATTTTTTTGAAGGTTTTATTGATTATTTACAAAACAGGAAATTTTCAAATTTATCTTAGCTCTTTCTATTACAAAGATTTAGAATGTTGATTAAGAAAAATTTAATTAAATCATATATTATAAATAATTTAAAGCAATTTCTTAAATATTGATTATTCTTGTATATTTTTCACATTGCAATATCATCGGCTGATAATCATGTTATCTTACTGAAATTAAATTTTCCTAAGCCAGTGGAATTAGATGAGTTGAATATATTGAGAATGTTTTATAGGTATAATTTTTACTACTTGAATACAAATAGGTTTTTCTACTTTAAATTTGGGAGAATTGTGATGATTTGAATATAAGTCTTTCAAAAATCATATGAGCATCTCAATACTTAGTAAAAGGTATTTGAGATATTAATGTATTAAATCCTTTATCTGCAAAACTAATAAGTGTAATATAAGTTTAATTTGAGAAATGATTTACTTCTGAATGTCTTGTAAAAGGTTTAAGCATAAATAATTAAATGTTAAAAATATGAGAAAATGTTTGGATTTAATAAGATTTTTTAAAAAGTTGGATGAATCTAGTAAAACCAGAAGTAAATATCACTAAAGCTAATTTAGCATTCTAAGGAAATTTTTCTCCTATATCTCCTTGTGTGTGTTTTTAAATCTTATAAAGCTAAACTGGAAGTAAACTTTGCTTTAAAAGTAGGGCATTTCTCTTGCTCAACTTTTTTTTAGAATGGATTTTTTTTCATACCATTTGCAATAAATTATTTATCAAGATGTTAAAGTTAGGATAAAGATAAATTAAATATTTTAATGTTTTTATTTGTATACTTAATTGAATAAAAATTGAAAAATAATAAAGAAATTCAAAAAGCTTTATCTAAATTTTTAATTTCTTTTAAACATGTTACAAAATTTAAGAAAGTTTTATAACTTTTCTGAAACAAGCAAAATTTACCAACACCGATTGTATTTCAAATTTAACTTGTTAAACACATTTATCGTACTGGACTTGGATTTTTAATTTCACCTAGAATGGGATGGAGTTCTCTCATTTAATTATGTGATGAAAGGATGAATATATATTAGGCAAAGCACTACTTGAGAAAAATTTATCAATCTTTGTAACCAAAAGTTACATATATTTCTAAAAATTATAGTTATTGAATGTAAGGATTTAATCAAAGAACAGTTAAATTATACCTTTAAGAAGGAGAAACTTAAGAAATGGATGCCTGATATTATAAAAATATCTTGTATCCATTATTTGCTTCATAAATTCTTTAAGTGTTTAACTTTAATCTAGCACATACGTTAACTTTAAAAACTCGTATAATTTTTTTTTTATATCTTGATTTTTTAAGAGTACACTTTAATTAGCTGATTTAAAAATATATTTTGTAACTGAAATGAAATTGAAATAAAGTTCTGTGTATATTTTTTTGTATGTTAACATTGAAGTAGATGTTGATTACAGGCAACATGTGCAATATCTTGAAAAGAATTGACTTTTACAGAATTGTTGAAGTTTATTTCGTAAACTTTTTGTTAACCTCGTATGTCATAACAATTATATATTTTTCAAACATTATAATATCTTTAGGAATAATAAATGTATTAAATAAAAAAATTATTGTAAAGAATTTAAAGTTCCTACTATTTTTATGTATGTTTTAACCTTCAAAATCAGGGATGGCAGGCAGAATGGGTACGCCGCTTGGTAAAAAGAAAGCTGTGAATTTCAAAATAATCATGTGACCTACACCTTTGCTTTATTTACCTTCCTTCATTCAATGAGGTACTTGGGTTTAAAGTTGAAGGATGCATTTTGATGTTCTTATTCATTATTTTTTTTCTGGTATGGAATACGCTACCTGTATTGTTATGTTTATTTCTGTAATATGTTCTATTTTGTTTCTTCAGTCATATTGAGGTTCATTTAATGATTTTTTGTACTTTTTACAAAAATTTGAAACATTTAAAACTAAATTGATATAAAAACATATAAATGTTTTTCAAAGACATTTTTTACAAATATCGAAATATATTATGGATTGCAGCTGGAAGGACCATATTGTATTTCTAATAATCCAGCTGATATTACCAGCAAAGTAATCAATCATATGAAAGGGTTATCTCGCAATTTGACAACAGATAAATGGTATTCAAGTTATCCTTTGACAAAATCTTTGCTGCATGATATCACTTTGTTAGGAACTTAAAGAGATGCAAGATGTTGTTTTTATAGTGCAGGTTATGTCAATAGAAAGGATACTTTATTTTACAAATTAAATGAATTTATTAACAAAATATTAAACAACAAAATTAATGATACACATATCAGTGTTAATTATACTAATTAAATACAGCAAAACAATTTGATTAGTAACCATTTATTATTAAATAACTTAGAGCAATTTTAGTTATTGAATACTATTAGGATGCTGAAAGTTGTATCAAAAACTCCTCAAATATGAATTTCGCGAAAGAAACAATTGATAAGATATTTAGTGAAATGTGTTCCACCCCCTTGAAGCAGAGCGAGTTTTTCAAGCCATTCTTTCATCTGTCAATTATATCTTGAATAAAACACAACTTTATATTTTATTCACCTTGTTTAAATTTTGTTCTTTCAAATGCAGTTTTCTCTAGCATGAAGTAGAAATGAATATATTACAAAATAACTTTATTTAAAAAATAAGCTATCCCAAAAAAGATCAAAGAAACTGTTACAAAAAAAAATAAAGAATAAGAGTGACTGATATAGCAAATATAATCTTAAAAGTAGACAAATGAAGAAAAATGCAAAATAGCATTCATAGTCATAAATACGACTTACTACTCATTAAAGTTTTGATTGCTTCACAAAATATTCAACATCTGCATTATCATATACATAATCCACTGAAAAATAAAAGCCTGTAAATTCATAAAAAAACTTTTACAAAGAGTGATACTTCATCACATATTGAAGAAAGATTCATCATTGTATAAGAAAATAGCATCTTTGTTAATACACATATTTAATGAAAAGGTTATTATATATTATTCAATTGGCACCATTTTCCACATTACCCCTTTTATCCAAGTAGGATCCTCAGTAATTCTATATTTTTCATATACAGTGGTGAATCCATGGGATGGGTACAGGCTCCCATTATAATTTCACACTCAGACAAAATAACATACCTGAATTGGAAATTCCAAACAAATTTAAAAGTATTTATTTTGTTGTATTACTTCAGAGTTGATTGTTGTGTCCAAGCACAGGATTGAGCAATTTTTTGTAATGTAAGATTTCAGTTCTTAATTTTAATTTGATCTTTGAATTCATATTTAAAGTTAATTTTTAGATTAAGAAAACATAAATAATGAAATAAACACAGTTAAGTTTTCTGAACTTTTTGAAGAAAAAAACAAATATGTCCCCCTCCACCTGTTGATTTTTTCTGGGTCCACCATTGTTTACGATTCATACTATTTTAAATATACCAATTTTATCAAAAATACTTCTATTTTTATAAAATTTAAATACAGTTATCAATTAAATATAAATTTCAAAACATATGAAGTTGTTTTCAGGGTTAAACATCAATTCATATAGTATATTTCTGGATCAAATAATTTTAAAAGTATACAATAATTTTCTAGACTAAATATCTTTTTATTGATATAATTTCCTTAAATAATTACATAAAAAGTAATTATCACTAAAAAAAAGAAAATTATAATTGGTTATTACTCATATTAATTAGTATCGGTAGAATTCATGCAAATCAAGGAATAGCAGTCAAACAAAGATTTTTGGCAGCAAATTTCATCTGAGAATTACACTTGTGACATACATATTCAGATTTAATTAACCTGGTTTTCTTTAAAGAGACTTGGTACTCTTAACTATTTTTTTTATTAATGCATTTAAAATTTTTGTTTTAGCAAGCTATGTAGTGTTTGTATTCAAGACAATGATTTTGCATGAAAATTAGTATACATTGTAAACACAATTTTAAAAATTTAAATTTTTTTAAAAAAATTTCAAACTTCTACTCCTCTTTTATTTATTAATTTTTTTTTTGTAATGTTCTTAAGGATATTTAAATAACTTTAGGGATCAATTTTGTAATAGCTTATTTAGTTTTGGAGGGAAAAAATGTGGGTTGGCATGCTAAAATCCAAAAAAAAAAAAAAAACACACACACAAGATATCTTTTACATTTTAATTTTTTTTACAAAAAAGCATACATTTCTTTGTAAAATGAATCCCTAATTTTGTTACATGTATTATATATAACACACAGAAAAAAATGGAAATGACTGATTAATATTTGTGGGAGGAGTTGCATTTTAAATGCAAATGAAAAAAAGTATTTTAATAACGATTGGAAATTTGAACAAAATATATATAGGGAGATTGTGAACTAATAGTAGGAATTTAAAAAGAAATTCTCTCAATAAAAATGGTTCTTATATAGAACCCTATTTACATCTCAAACATGATTTAATTCTTATATAAGCCTATATGAATTTAAAAAAAGATCATCACTATTAAAAAGTGAAACTTGCATTGTTTATGTTCTAGATAAAATGGCTCAAAGAATTTAAATTTATTTTGACATCAAATCAAAGAAAAAGGCTAAACTTATGCGAATGGATATATCTCCATACGTATTTCTATTTTTAATAAAAACTAACATTTTTTTATCGATAAGAGTACAATTGATGGTTTCTGTGAATTTTATTTCGTTCAAATTCTAAAAGAAAGAAATTCATTGTTCCTGTATATAACTGGCCACTGAATAACAGATTGTCATGAATTCATTTCTCAATATATATTAAAAATACTCATTATAAATACAGATATTCTCACTTAATATTATTGGTTATCTGATTAAAAAAATATTTTACGTTAAATTTCTTTGCTTTTTAGACGGTCTTGAATCTTCTTGCTGTTACATCTGACATGTAATATTTTTATTTGTTGGAAATTTTTAATAATGTTTGGAGACATTCCAGGATTAAAAGATGTATACCATTTATAAAAGAATCTATTGTATAATTTTTCTTCATCAGTTTTAACACTAGCAAACTGATTCTGCATTGTCTGTATCTTAGCTGAAAAAGGGACTTGTTCATCCAGTTTATCGTTAACAACAGATTTTTCAGTTTCTTTAAAGATTAAATGATTTGTATCCTCATTTATTACAATTAATTTTTCGTCAGTTGTATCAGTATTGTTAAAAGAAATAATGTTGTGCTTCAATTTTTCACATACAAAATATTTATGTTTACAAATAAGAAATCTTATGGAGTAATCAATATCTGTGCAAGTGAGGGAATGGATGCATATGTTACAATTGTCACATCTGATGCTGCAATCACAATAAGTGTTATTATTTTTTGCAATGGCACTTAGAACAGTTGAAAAAGAATTGTTTAAACCTTATAACTTTACCACTAGCTTCTTCATATTAAAGTAGTTGTTGGTGTTAATAACTCAATGAACTCTAGCAATAGGTCCAAATTGTCATTCTCCACATATTTTTTGAAAATAATCAATTATTGTTTTGGTTTCTTCATCTTCTTTATATTCTTAAACAAATTATTCGTACATGCATTAGAAAGTTACTTATTTTATTTCATGTAAAATCTGATTAAAATTTCTTTCCAACGACATCCTTCAATTTTTGATGTTAACATTTGTCTTTTCCAGTCACACAAGATATGCCTGCTGCATAGTAAACAAAATTGTTTCCCCATAAACTTTTAACCATGCATCATATATAAAAAAGGCATGTGATCATCAGTCATAAAAACTTTTAATATTAAAGTCAGCAGTTTTTTTAAATTTCTTCAAAAACAGGGTCAGTAATTTCAGTGCATACATTGTTTGAGTAACAGAATGGGAATCTTTCATTACTAACAATCAGAATGGAAAGCTGTATCTGTTGGTGCCAATGGTAGAATCGAAAATAAATTGTTCTTCATAGACTTACAATAGCTCATTCATAATACATGAAGAAAATCTTTAATATCAGATAATCATCAGGAGTACTACCAACTCATTTTTTATAATTAATTAGAGCTTTTTAAGTAAAAATGTCTGATCCAGCAATAATTAGAGCTTTTTAAGTAAAAATGTCTGATCCAGCAATTTGGCAAAAGCAGCCCATTCATACAGCTATGCAATCTTACATTTTCACAGAAAGGGAGCTATAATGTCCACTTAAAGAAATTTCACCCATCATATTATTCAGATTATACAGGTGATGTATTGTGTATTCAAGAATGAGCGGTATAAAACTTAATCTTATGAGAGCTTTGATCAAACAATCTTATGAAGATACAAATTTAAATTTGAAATGTATTTTTCTTCCTCTGGCAGGGAGTTTGATGAATGGTAAAGACATTGTCATTATTTATGAATAAAGAGGTAGTAGGTGCCATGACAACATCGTTAGTGAGAATTATATTTGCATAGGAGTAGCATAGAAAATTTAAAAACAGAAAGGAATCAACAAATTGCCTGTGTAATGTGGGAAAACATGTTCGGCTTTCATCAAAATAGTCAGAGAATAACACGAAGCCACTGAAATGACAGTTGAATAGCATAGAAAGCATATTGAATATGATATACAAAATGCAAACTATTAAAACGAATTGAAGACTGGCGAGCATTATCATCTCTTTTGGATATTGGTGTTCTTCCATCAAAAACTTCAGAAGATACACAAACACAATTTTGAGCGACCGAACCGTTTTGGACTTCAAAACGAAAAATAATCTTCACAAGATTTGCAGAAATATTAAAATTCACACAATTTTTTTTTTTTTTTTTTGCACAAGGAAGTTGCAGTTCCTGTTCATTTACTAGGGCAAAAAATGATGAATGAATAATTGACGGCTCTAGTGCACTGTGACGTTTTATTTTTACTTTACCAGTACAACTGAAAGTTACTGAAAGGAAAACTCCCCGCTCCCGGTAAATCCCCTAACACATCAGCTGAATTCCTCTACTCCCTGCGATTTAAATAGACGACTCGTGCAGTTATCGATCTCCCATAGGGATGAACAGACGCTAGTCAACAGTTGGGTAAATATTTACAATATTTTTAAAATTGGGATATACGCAGATATTAATCCAGGTATAGAAATTATGATATCGAATTTTGATTAATTTAAAATGACTTAGTAGCCTGACGACTTGAATCAGCCTTGGCAATTGTATTTTTCTTTTCGGGCGAATATGTCTACCCTGTATTTTCTGCTCTTTGGTTGCGTTAGAAGTGGTAACCCTTGTTATTTTTTAAGGTTTAGGTTCTCGTTTTTTTTTTTTCTTTTCCGATACGTTGATTGTATACCTATTTTTTTTAAAAAAAATTTACCCTCTCATCATAATTAAAATAAAGTTAAAATCAGAATTTAATTATATTATGGATATTTTTAGCCAATTGAGCACTGGATTTTTTGCGCCTTTGTTTCGAAACTGAAACTTTTACTTTTTTTGAGAGAATTTCATAATTTTTTTTTTGTGGATTCGTTGATTAGGTGAATTAGAGGAAGGGAGTGTTTACGCTTTCGTTCGGAAGCAAACTCCTAATGGAGAAAATATTCTGGACCGACCGTTTCTTGGTGTCTGGACTCCTCGAATTGGTGCGTATTTTCTGGTAAATCTTAAGTGTGGACGATGAGGCTGGTATGAATATGAAGAGGTAAGTGAATGTCCAACTGATTTTAACGAATTTAGAATCGTAAGGAATTCTTCCTGTTATTGAATTTTCGAAATGTGAGAACGTGCGAATTTTTACACGGATGGATGGCGTTACTTGACGAAAGGATAAATTTATTTCATTTTTTGATAGAGCGTTAGGAGAGTTATTTTTCCTTGATTGTTAGATGTGTGAGCGAGATTGTGTTTTGTTAAGTGTGAAAACCGGTTGTGGATAGTTAAGTTTTGTCGAAATTTGAGAGATAATTGTTTTTATTTGAATAACTTTGTTGCTCTTTGAGTAACTTATATTTCATTTATTTCTGTGTCGCCAATAGCCCTCGTGTTGCTTCTAGTGCGACGTGAATAAAAACTAAATTAAACTCATTTATTTCTGTAAATTTCTTCTGAAATCTTACTAAAAATTAAACTGGTTATAATTTTATTCATAGCATTAAAATATTTTTCATTTAATAATCAACTGGAAATTTTAAAAAAATAAGTAATTATGTTTCGTTTTGTCAAGAGGTAAAAAAAACATTTTTTTCCACCGATACAATCAGTTATTAAAAAATGTCATTAACTTCCACTATATGCTTTGGTAACACTAATACTAAATTTCTTCCTAAAATCCTTTCTAAAAGGATTATTTTATTCATTGAATATTAATGCATATTAGGTAATATACACACATGGTAGCATTAGAATATTATGTACATTATAACCATATGGAAATTTTTAAAAGATAATAAAACGTTGTGTAAAAAAACTCTTCTTGCATCAGTACAGTCATTTATTGGAAAATTTCATTAATTTCTACTATTTGCTCTGGTAATCCAAACAATTACGTAAATTTTTACTTTAAAACCTTACAAAAATTAAATTAATGATTATTCTATGTGGCATTTAAATATTTCACTTAATAGTCAATTTAAAAATTAAAATATTTGTGTTTTGTTTAAAAAAAATCGATTTCTTTCATTAATACAATTGTTTAAAGAATTTCTTTATTTGTCACTATATCCTATGGTAATACAGACCTTGCTAATGCATGCTTAAGATCATAAAATGTGAAAATATGAATTAAAAAGAGAAATAATAAAAATCATTGAAATTTCAAACACTTTAAAAACGAAATTCTATCGCTTATTTAACTAATTCTTTTACACAATTTTAAAATGCAGAGTGACTGTATAACATTAAACAAGAGGTGATAAAGATAACCTGTATCATAATTATAAAATCTGAATATTAACTAATTTCACTCTACCAATAATTTAAACATGAATCTAAGTATATTATCTAAATGTATTGCTTCATCAAATACATGATTTATATTTTCATTGTAGAAAATATTCAACTACTTTTTTTAAAAAATTAAGTTCTGTTTCCTCATGCATACTTGTTTGATTTTATTATGTTCCAATTCAGCAACAATATTGTTTGTACTGAATTCTCCCAGCCAAAATTTTTGCAAGCTATCCTTATTATGGCAACAGTGTTTAAAAATTTTGTCTTCATTTGAGTTCATGTTGCAGGTTAGGATTTTGCAATTTTTTTTTTTCCTGTTTTGACTAAAGAAAGAATGCTTATTATACAGCTAAGTTTCAATAATTGTTACATCTGTAAAATATTCCGAGAATTGTATTATTCAAACAAAGTTTAAATAATCTTTGTAAATAGTTTTGATTTGTGATAGTCTTGAAATAATTTATGCGAGCATCTTTCGAAAAAAGTGCTCTTCTCGGTGACATATTTGTAGTAGAAAAAAGTAATGTTATAGCTTTCAACACACATTTCAAATTTTAAAAAAAATGCTTAATGATTAGCCTGAGGTATAATAATAAATAAATCCTGCAAAGCCTCATTACCAGACTTAAAAGAAAAAAGTTAATTTCTTAAGGAATATAGACCAGTAGGAATAAACTAGTTATCATGGAAAGAACTGCTCAGTAAGTAAACTAGTTCCCAAAAAAAACAAAATACAATATCCTGGATATGTGTTAATTATGTTTAATAACACAGTTGCAAAAAAAAGGAAAAGTCTTTTATTTAGAATTTTACAGACAAAATATTAAACTTGTATAGGAAAATTTAGAGTCACAAATGCAAAAAAGAAAAATTTATCATAGGTATTTAACAAAACAGTACATTAAAAAAGTTTTGCATACTGTGCAAAGAAATGATTTTTCATTGTGATGTAATTACAACTTATTTAAACAGCTATTGTTCAGAATTTTTTTTAATACTTTTTTTTTCAACAGAATGATTTTATCCAAAAAGTAATGTACATTTTCATTTATAATTTGAAATTAATGTAATTAATTTCAAATTATAAAGTATTGAATACGAAAACATTTTTTACATAAAAAATGTTTAGAAATACAAAAATTCTATTTCTAAAGAAAAAATTAAATCCAGAAACAATTTAAAAATAAATGAATAAATAAACAAAAATAAACTATACATATTTATGTAAATTACTTAAATTAAATAAACGTAAAAGTATGTAAATTTTTTAACATTTTCCTTGATGTAAATAATATATATTAATTATACAGTAATATAAGAATAGTAATAAATATATAATCTAGTAATATATTAAAATATTATTGTATAGCAATATAAATAATGTAATACATACATGCTCACATTTTCTCTCTCTTTTCTTTTTTTTTTTTACTATAATAAAGTTCAAGCACTGCGACAGATTGTATGAAATGCTCATTCATAAACAGAATTTTTTTTTTGTTTGTTAAAAGCACATTAATAATAGTGATAGGAATATTTCGTTTCTGAAAGGTTATAATTCTGCTGTCAAAAAATGTCAAAAGACTGTTCAGTAGATAATATGAAATTCAAGTAAAATTTCTAATCACACATGAAAATTTGAAAAACAAAATTTTTTTTTTTTTAATTTTCTATGTCTAATGAAAATTGTTTTACATCCAACTAGAAAATATTGAAAAAATATTATTAAAAGGAGAAAAAAAAAACCAAAATACATATAAATGTGTAAGCAGCATCACAGTCACAAGTAGATTGCTATGATTACATATTTACTTATCAATTGAAATGACAATTGAAAAGATGAAGAATATTTTTGATTATGTTATAGTAAATTTACACATTTTTCTTAAAATTTTGTAAGAAATATGTCACAAGATTAAATCAGATTAACTCTTAAGTCCCAAATGACGAATTGCTAAGCATTACTCATCATGAGCAGTGATGAAAGCTATCTTCTCATAATGTGAAAGAACAAAGGGGAGGGGGAAGGATTCTCTTGCACTGGCAATTGCTTCAACCTTAAGAGTATATTCTAATTTCTCTATGTTATATAACTTATGTATTTTATTACACTCTACTCAATCTGTTTCAATCTATCCATTTTTTTCTTCTGTTAAATGAATTACATCATTCAACTTCTAAACTGCAATGTGAAAAGGATATTTAATTTTAAAAAGTATATAGAAACATCCTGTTTACTAAATGTGGTTCATTTATTGTAACCACACAATCTCAAAGGAATATTGAAACATTTGTCTGAAATATGTTGGTGTTTTGCGCTTTAGGATTATATGAAGACTACCTTAAACCCCTTTTTGAATTTCCAATAAGGAAAACCAAAAGCAATTTTTTCTGAATAAAATTTCTGCAAACTTAAATTTTATTATTTGTTGAAATGAAACATTTTATGAATTTAAAATAAAATACCTGCATTTAGTAAATAATTCCTCATTTTGCAGATATGCTTCTTTTCCTGCATATTCAATAAACAAATTTTGATTTTATAGATTTTTCAAGAATCCTCTTTAATAATTCATCATAGTCAAACTTTATTCAAGTCAAACTAATAAAGTTTCGTGATCCTAAAGTTATTCTTACTGGTCTAAATGTATATAAAAAAACCATATGATACAGAAGAAATATATGATTACATTTTAAATTGATAAAAATATTCATTTTGAATTTAGTTTATTTTAGATGTTTATTTCTTTTAATAAATTCAGAGAAATTACTTCTAAAATAATACTGATTTCACACCTTCTTTAATATTCCCAAAGTACTCGTACTTGATCAATCAGTCAGAATGCAACTAACCGTATTAGATGTTAAATTCATTTTGTTTGTTGAAAATTTCAATAATTTTACTTTTCAGTGAATTTTTAAGCTTAATAGAAAAAATTTCCCCTAATCTTTAAGAAGTTGCTTTCAAATATAAAAGTAGGTAATTCACTGGCTTATAAAAAATCCAAATTTATTAAAAATAGACATCTTCCAGAATTTACATCTCTTTGACTTTTATTCCAGGAGATAAAATTTTGTCGTATCAAAACTTAAGAAGGGAATAAATTTAAAATCAAGTATTTAAAAGTCAAAGAGTTTGCCCAAATTGGTGTCAATATTTGCACATTTTTCAGTAGGAGTGACGACTCTTGAATAGTCACACCAAGATATGGTACAAGAATAAGATATTTTTAATCAACAAAAAATTGTTATTTTAAATTGAACTGAAATATAAGAACATTAAGAAGTTATTTATAGGAACTTATCAAAACAATTAAAACACTGTTTGGACATATATACAGAAAGAAAATAGGGTTATACAATTATTAAAAATGTCCATGTCGAATCGGTTGGGCTGAGGATCGGATTTTAAAGAAACGAAAGGGCAATTAAAAATATGTTTCGAACGTAAAAATTGCGGAAAAATTTGTGTATTTACACAAGAATAGGCTATATATTGGATATAAGAGGTAAAGGTATAAACACATGCTGAAATATTTTGTTCTAAATGTAAATACTATTTTATATATATCTATATTTCAGATACGTTCTTTGAGTAAACTTCCAGAAAGAGATAGTCGGGAAAGAAAAATGAACAAAAAAAAAAAGACATGCTCTTGAATAGTTCTAATTATTTCGTATACGAAGAGGATTAAAAACAGGCAATTCCTTTTTCAGGTGACGATGTGGATGAAAATTCAAGTTCTCCTGTAAATCCTGAGCATCCCGCAGAAGAGGAGGATGTAAGAGGAATCAGTTCTGAATTTCCAGACACATCTTCAGATTCACAAAGAATTCCAAGTAATCAAAGAACAAAAAATGAGTGTTGCTCCTAAAAGAAAATCAACGGGCAAAGGTAGTGCTGCAAAACGACATGGAACAGTGTTACTGGGTGCAGGTGATCCAATTGAAGGTCAGGGCAATACCTCTTCCATCAGTATTCCAAGACCATTAAATGCCAGGATTACCTGTATAAGGCATTTCAGAAAAATGCATAGATTTTCAACTTATGGCTTAGCTTATAATATAATTGATTTTAAAAAAAGTTGTGGAGTAACTGATAAAGGCGAAGATCAATACATAATGAGTACTCCTTTAGCTTTTATTCCTTGGGATTGGGATTTTTTTTATTTAAATTACTCTGAATGGAGATTATTGCCACCGGGTGCTAGATGTAAACAAGTTAAATGTGAAATCTATTCTGAAAATTATGAAATTGAATCTCCTGCCAAGTCAGTTGTTTATAATGAAAATAAGCTTATTAGAACCGGATTAGGTTTACTTCAAAATATTCCTTCCCTTAATGTTTCGTATACGGAATTTGAAACTAATAATCCGATGAAACCGACAATTCTAAGTGTTGCAACAATCGATGATGTAAAAGAAATGGCTAAAAAAATGTATGGTAGTGACGATTCAAGTGATTTAATTATTCCTTATTCTCAATTTGGATCACCCATTCAATGTATTAATTATTTAGGAGTCTCATATAGTCCAAGTCATGGATCTGAATGGCCCTGTTTGCAGAGTTATGTGACAGAATTGAGGGCTAATGATTGTCAAGGGAAAAAAATTTTGGACGTTACTTACGAACCGAGTTGCGGTCTATTAACTTTTGCTCAAAGAAATTTCTATTCAGGAAACCCATTAGGTGTAGCAGATCATAATACTGGTATTGCCATAACAGCAGGTTCTGTAAGTAAAGGACATGAAACAACTGTTTCTGTGAAAACCGAAGAAGGGACTTCGGAAGCAAAAAATACAACAGGTTCTGTAAGTATTAAAGGACATGAAACAACTATTTCTGTGAAAACTGAAGAAGGGACTTCAGAAGCAAAAAATACAACAGGTTCTGTAAGTATTAAAGGACATGAAACAACTGTTTCTGTGAAATCCAAAGAAGGGACAACTGAAAAAGGGACTTCAGAAGCAAAAAATACAACAGGTTCTGTAAGTATTAAACGACATGAAACAACTGTTTCTGTGAAAACCGAAGAAGGGACTTCGGAAGCAAAAAGTACAACTGATCCTTCAAATTTTAATTATATTAAACAGATAGAAAAATGTCAATTTTTGACCAGAGGTCTTAATGATCAATTTGAAATTAAAAGTCAACCATCTCTTCATATTGGTATACAACCTGTGCCGTATAAATCTACAAGAAATCGGATTAGTGGAAATGTGCCGAATTGGTCTGTCGCACGAGCTGATTTCAGAGTTCGTGCTGAAATGATTGTAGAAGCTAATCATTGAATTTAAAGTAATTGAAGAAGAATTTCATTGTCATACAGATTTGATGATGCATCTCTTTGTCATGGGTTATTATATAAACAATGTTTTTTTCAATAAATAAGACATTTTTTTTTTTTAATTTGTTTTTGAGTACAACACGTGTAAGATTTATGCATATGACATTGATAATATTTTCAATATTAATATTATAATATAATAAATCAAAAAATGCCATTGAATAAGTTGTTTTAAAAGAGTTCTTAAGCATTTCACAACTTTTCCATCTAAAAATTTTTCAATCTTATGCATGTAAATTTTCAATTGTGGATCTTCAAAAGTATTAATAACAAAATTACTTAAAAGTAACTCGGGTGTCCCTGAATAAGTACTATGAGGTAAAGGTTTAATTCTAATATACTTGAAGCTTTTCCCACATGTAATTTTTTTGAAATCTTTGGCATCCTCCTCCGCATCTATTTCATTACCAGCAATTAATTGTTTATCCTCTACCTCTCGTAATGCAAAATTATTTGTGCGTTAATTTAAACGTCTGATATATGTCCAATGAATATTGCTAATGACATAATTGTATACAATTTTTTTTTCTTCCACTATTTGGGAGTTCCGTTGTAGCTATAATAATTATTTTTTGAGTCAAACATCAAAAAATTCCTTCCTTCCTTTTTTACCAAAACTAAGTACTAAATTGAATAAAAAATCTATTTTTTGATTCAGAGTATTAGTATCAAAACATTCATTCCCTCTTTTAAATTGATATTTAAACAAGATAAATAATAAAAACTATTTTTCTTTAAAATGACAATAATTAAAAGGGTTATTAGTTACTTTAGCGTAAAAAATGGGACATTTTAATTTCAGTTAATAAACATTTCAACTCATACAAAGTTAACTTATTAATAGAATTTTTAAAAGATTTATTAAATATACACACAATTTTTCGTTCAAAGGATTATGCAATTCCAAATGATGATCACGATTCGAAGGTGAAATCGCATATCTAAAATCCGAAAGAGGTATTTGTATATATTGTTTTAATAGATTGTATGTGATTACACACTTTTTTTTTTTTTTTTCAAATTTGCGCCTTTTTCTTTTAAATACTGCGTTATTTTGGAAAACAGTCCGTTGATTTTCTGCATAATTTGATGATTCAGAGTTATATCTAGCTCCCTCTGTTTTCTGATTTAATGTTTGTCGACGAATTCCTCCACGGTACATTTCGATAAAAACTCGAGTCTGCGTATTCGTCCTTAAATCCAAAAGTATCTTTTCCTGCTGCGTTGGCTTGGTGTGGATGTCAGGAGATGCCAACACAGGTGTCCACTTGACCGTGGTTCAAAATGACGAGGTCCTTCGCCAATAGCCCTCGTGTTGCTTCTAGTGCGACGTTTATAAAAACTAAATTTCTCTGATTTCAGGAACACATCCGATTTAATTCTAGAATCGGTGAAAGTTGCTTAGCATAAATATTCGGCATTCTATAACAAACATACAAAAAAAAAGAATAACCCGACGCACCAAGAATGAGTTGCGATGAAAATCGTTGGATGCGCAGAGCATACATTGAAAAATAAATGATTAAAATTTCAATTGAATCATGTATGTCGTCGTTTGGCCGTTTCAAAGGGAGGAAGTCAACAAGGCATCTCTGGATGCAGTCGCCGACGTTGCATAGACTGATAAAAACTAGCGTCTCTTTCGCAACCCTGTGGAGTGGACCGATCTATTAAAATTCGCCATCAGAAAGTTTGTTGACAGTGTATTTCGGGGTGCCTGTTATGATGGGTTCTAGTCGACGCCGTAATGAGCGGCCGTAGATTTTTGGTGGCCGGTGCTCGATTTGATGCCGTAATAAGCATCGGAGCGAATTCTCAATTGTATGAAGGAGGTGCAATTTTAATTCCAGTTCAGATTTCCTTTACTTATTGCCTAAGAATTCGTTATTTCACCGAAAATTTAATCAGTTATTATTTTTTTGATAAGATCAAATTTTTCTGCTGTACTTTGGAATAATCAACACTAATTTATTCTTATTAATAAATTATTTCTAATTTTTTTAATTCTATTATCTAAATAAATTTCTATCTACTAATTTATTTCTAACACTATTAATTTATCTGTTTTCAATTGTTTACATTAACAAATAGTGATCAGTTATTTTAATAATAAAATAAAAAAAATTCTGTTCTGGTTTAATTAAGATTAATTATTTTTATTTTGGACATGTGATATTCCAAATTGGACATTATTCTTCTCTTAATTATTAGGCATCTGTGATAAATCTTAACCTAAAAATGGAGGAACAGATATTACAAAAACACTAGTGAGAAACAGGTTCAAATTTTTACATGCTGCTGTGGATGCTAAAGGATATCCTATTAAGTACTGAACTGAGGAAATATTTATTTAAAAGTTATACTGTTTTAAACTTTTTAAACCTTAAAACACTAGAATGTTAATATACATTTAATCACCAAAGTATGCATCTAATGCATGTAAGTATGCAGTCAAAATGGGGAAATCTCCACCATAGCTTATTTGCTTTTTAAAAAAAACGGCCTTTTACACCATATTTGAATTTTTAATCTTTCACCGTTTTTATCCCCTTGTGTTTGCCTCATGTTTTGAAAATAATATAGTTTTAATAAATTGATACAAATGTTTGGCACAACATGGCCTGCTTTGTCTCTTGCGCTATAAAATCCAACAGTCACTCATGCAGTCAAAAAGTTCAAATGTTTAAAATATATATATATATATCTTTTGAGAATATGCCGTATTGATTGTGAATTACACTTCAAGAAAATGGGAAATGAATTTAGCCTTAATTTACACTACAATTTTAAAGATCATTTTCTTATTTGCCAGTAAAAACTTACACCACAAAGTATGCATGCAATTTGAAAATTTAAAGCTTGTAAGTCATTTAAAAGTCTAGATACACTTCTTTATGATTATGTTGTATGTTACGGATAGTTTTGAAGATTTTCCCGCAATTTTCTTTATGTTAGACACTAAATAATTATTTAATTTAATAATGGCTCTAAAAGGAAAGAACCTATCACAAGATTTTTAATTATAAAACTGCACAAAGAGAGCAAGTCTCAACAGGAAATCTCATCAGGAAAAGTTCTGCTATGCTTTTATATACGCCATTCAAAAATTTACAAATAACAACTCTATCACTAGGAATTACGCTAACATTCCGCATTTAAACAGTCATGTATTACTAGCGATATCTAAAATTTACATAGGCAAATTTTCGCATTTTACTAGCGACACGCGCGTTGTAAGTTCTAATTCATGAAGCGAGACAAATGAGCCATAGATGAAAAAATCAAACCAGTTGGCATGCAGCCTTTTTTTCCTTTAAATTATTAGTTTAATATTTGAATAATTTTATAATAAAAATGTATTAGTAAAATAAAAATTGCCATTTATATTTTGAATTATAATGGACAGTTTCAATGAAAATGCATTATGCAATCCATTTCGTTAGTAGTCTTCCATACATCTGGCCAAAGTCCTCATTAAACACAATCGGAATCGAGAAAGGTCAAGCAATATTTTGTTTCTCACGAACTTAAAGATCAGGTTTCGATCTTGTAGAGTCCCGTCTCCTGGGGATGAAAATCATCCCCACATCAGATGTTATAGGTGGCAGGTATCATTTCCTTTCGCATTTGGAGTACTCAGTAATCAATAGCTGAGATTATTAATTCATCTACACACCCAAAAGAAAGGATTATGTTCCTTGCTTTTAGTACAAGGGACGCCAATCACTTTTCACTTAAAATTTCAGGAGAGAAATGACACCAGAGATTTACAATATGTTCGATTAGAACGTCGTGTGCGAGGCCATTGAACTACTTTTTCTAGCAAAAGACTTGCACCCAAAACAATGTCATATTTCTATAGCAAATGTCTTTGCAACAAGCACTTCATACCAATATTTCAAATTAATTACAATTAGTATAAATATCACTCCCTAGGTATCCTGTCTTTTAAAGCAACCTGCTGCAAACCATTAGCCGAAAAGGTAATAATCTTCAATAAAATTTTAAATAATTATAACTTGTTGATAAAAAGCAGTTAGTTAAAAATTGGTTTTTTATTTTTGTAAAATTTGTTGCTTAGCCAGAATTTTGAGAATCTCACCCACACACTCGTAACTTTAATGCTTTTAAATGTTCAACAAATCTTCCCAAAACATCATTTATTGCATTTAAGAGAGAAAATTAAGAAAGACTGTTTCAAGAAATAACATATCTCGTTACTTTTGGAAAATTCAGTCGATTTAATTATTTACGATTAGTTTATCTTTAATATTTTTGCACAAGGAGAATTATTGGGTGAATATTAATTAGTTTATTTCAAAGAATTTTAAAGTAATTCAAGAGAGAAGATTTTCATAGTAAAATTTTTAAAAATTGGTTCTGAATAATTGTGTGTGAATAGACATGAGCATTTGCTTATGACTGCATAAGGGTAAATCATTTTTAAGAATGAAATGCAAAAAATTATGTACAATTTTCCTGTTAAATTCATTATGCAAAATAAATTAATTCTATTAAAATAATCCAATGAAATTCTTCGAAAAGTTAAAAATAACTTCAGAAAAAATACGGTATCTTATAAAAATATTCAACCGACAATGATTGTGTAAAAGTTCATTGTTATTCATTCCTATTATTGGTTTCTTGGCTGTTCTTTGCATTTGTTTTGGTATTAGCTGCGTAGTCAAGAAGGCAGCTGCTGCAGGTATCGTATTACATTTTTTAAAACTTTTATTTTACATAAAATCTCTTTTTGAAATTCTTGTTGCTTCTCTCATTACAAGTTTGTTATTTTTCCATTATTTTTTTAATTTAAGGCTATTTTTCACTGTTATTCTTAAGAAAAGGATATTTTTTTTTAATCTTTAAAATATTAAAATAAAGAGCTTTTGATAAGATCTTATTTTCACAATATCACATGTGATTTCCTGAGATCTGAAATACATTAAAGCGCTGAACAAATAGGACAGCGAGTCAGTCTGTTTTGTGAAAGCCCCATAGCATCTTTTAAACTTGTTGGAATAAGAAAAACCTACTATGGGACACCTTGAAGCATTCAAAATCAAACAAGTATATCAGTAGGAGAGAAAGGCCAGAAAATAACCAAGAAAGGAAGACTGCACAGAAAATTTACAAACACAAGTGTTCTAGGGTTAAAGAACAACTATAGGAAATATTTCCAAGTGGGTATTTTTAATTCTTTTTAAAGTTACAGCAGAGTAGTGTTTTATTGAAATCTGTAAGAGTATGAACACTTTTAGAAGCCTTTGTGAGATAACAAATTGGTGAGATATATAAATGTGAAGTTTCTTGGGTTATCATGAGTATAAATAATTTAATATTAACCATTAGCTGGATAAAGTAATAGATTTAAATTTATATTGGAGGATTTTATTTCTAGACCCAAGAATATACATTTTATGAGGTTTATTATTATTTTCTTACAAACTTCTCTTAGATTGCAACCTTGAATTTCAAATGGTATGACCAAAGAGCAGTCTAAGTTCCTTTGTAGAAAATCTCAATTTATTTACGATAATATTCAGTGCATATTTTGTCATATTTGCTCTTTATTTGAAGAAAAGTAATTTATTAGTTTGAGATCTATTTAAGTCTAAACACATTTCAATCTCGTGGAATATTTGTTGGTTGCAGTTCTTGGATGTTTTGTATCCATGTTATTCTTAATGATATTTATAAAATTATTTCATTCAATTATAGCTTATTGGTGAAGTTAAAAATTACCTTTATAAAGACAATAACAAGAGTTAATCGTACTATAAAGTTTATTTATAAACAACTTCACATAAATTATGCATAGTAAATTTAATCCAATAAGAGGAGAATACTGTAAGTGGATCACAGGTGACAGGCTAACATAAACAGGTAAAGACAAAAGTTATGGGAACTAAAATAAAAAGTAGTAGAGAAGTTTAATATACATAAAACACAGTGAAAAAAAAAAGTAAATTGTCTGGGTTATGAATATACATAAAATGCACTTCTGCATTCACTCAGAAGTATATAAATATAAAACTTTTAAACTACATATAGATAAAAGCAAGAAGATATATACATTCAATATTTAAATACAAAAAGACTATAAATGAACTTTCTTTAAAAGGATTAAATATTGAGTAATTTTCCATGCAAAGAATAAAATAATCTCCACCTTTGATGTAAGACCAAAAAAAAAAAAAAAATTCTGGATTAATATGTTTCTCGTAAATAGTGTTTAAACATGAATAATTTCATAATATTTAACTTTACCAAACAGTAGTTTTCTTCATAAAGAGGTAGCCAAAGGATTCAGCAGGAAAAAGCACAATAATATACATTATTCCACAAAATGTTTATATATATATACTAGCTGATACCCGCCCGCTTCGCTGGGCAGACGATAATATTATATTTTGGAACCTATACATAAAATATCAAGAAAATTGAAGCATTGAAACGACCTTTGTGTTCTCTAGATGGTTTTTTTTTTATCGGCATTAATTATAACCTTTAACTCCTTTTGGTCTTTAGGAACTGAATCAACAGCAGCTTTGAAATCGTGAATATACCTATTATGTTCATGTAGCGCCTTTTGTAATTGGCTAATTCTGGCTTAACACCTGGGAAAATACCACAATGAATGTTTCTTTCACATTCATCATCACAGAGAAAGTAAAACTGAAGAAAAGAAGGTTGTTGAGGAGGCTCAGCCAATAGGCTACCTATCCTGTGTGTATCCTATACCTGGCCCTGAACTTTAAATGTTGGCATAAAATTTCCTTCCTTCAATTCTTTTGCTCCGAATGACGTCATCTGAAAACATCCATTATACTTGCGAATTGTAGAAAGAAAATGTTCTGAAAGCTGATCCTTATGGCTAAGAAGACTATTCAAAGGTTCAGGGAAGGATCTAATAACAGGAAGCAGGACTTGAGCACCACTCCAGCACATTCCTGGAGGTTCTTCGATCCTTTTAAAGCACGGCACCTCGAACAGGGCAAACGTTTTCCGATACTGACAATTTTATCATTTGAATAGTCAATATATATTTCATATTTAAAACCAGACAAATTTTTGGAAGTCCATGGCGCTAAATTAACTTTTGATCTTTTATCATTGTATTTAATTACAGCTGCCTGATTCACGTGGGGGGTATTAGAAAAGTATTTTCTTACGCTCTATGTACTTCAGGATGGCTTTTAGTATATTTTGAAGCAGCTTCTCTATGTTCTTCAGGATGACTTTGAATATATTTTGTAGCAGCTGGTCTTACTTGTTTATATCTAATTGAATTTGTGAATATTTTTCTTCTTTTTTTACCTTTATTTAGTTGAAGAGATATTACATCATTAATAATTGATTCACTTGGAACTTGAAAAATCAATGTTAGATAATGATTGAGTCTTTGAAACTAACACAGACACATTTTCTTGAGGCTGAAACACTAAAGATGACACATTTTCTTCATTTTGTTTCACATTATCATAACCAGGATTAACTTTACTTCTATTTCTTAATCCAACTATTTAAATAAAACATCAAAATGACAACTATTACAGTTTCCAGTAAAACGTAATATTTTTTCCCCCTGAATTGTTTCCCCAACAGAAGCTAAATGGCAGCCACCTTGATAAACTTCGAACTGATAGGGAAATAGCTCTGCCGCCGCCATAATTTAGCAAATAGATCCATACGTGTTTGGTTTACACATTTCGGTAAAATATAAATCGTTAGTATTATAAGGGGCGCCAGATAGCATTTGAGTGTAGCATTTAAACCGATCCCAGTTGTCAAACACGTGAGAAACAATAATATTTCTCATTTTATACGCCATCGATATGTCACCGAACACCAGCAAAGACAGAGACGAAAATAAACATGCTCCGTCGCCAAGAATTTTAAAAACTTTGAAAGGAGTAGGTATTCCATCGATCCACATATATTCAACATCCATTATTAAGAACTATAACTGAAAAGTAAATATGAAAAATCAATTTTTATTAACCTACAATGAATTTACTTTTCAAGTTAAAAAATATATCCGAAATTAACTTTTTTAAATCAAATTATTTTAAAATTCAACAAAAAATACTAACAAAAAAATGAAGTATAATAAAAATTTTTAGCAAAAAGTCACCCGTATTACGTGATCCTTTTTGCAAAAGGATAACTCTTACGGTAGCAGCATATCCGGAACTGCAATTGAATAGACAGAATAGCTCTTAAAAATCATAGCATTAAAAATAATTCTGTATTCTGAAAACAATAAAATATCCAGCCATTTTAAAAAATGAAAAATGTTTATTTCCTAGAAAACAAAAACTAAAAATTACCAAAATACAGAAACAAAACTTTTGCATGATATTTACATTAGGTTACGATTAATGCATACATCAAAATATATATTTTGATAGCTACTTATTTTTTTTATTAATGACATGAATAACATACCGTTATTATTCATTTGTTAAAAGCCAACTTCAATAACTTGGTTAGATTGCGTTTAGATTTACAAATGTAGTTTATCAATCATTATTAATAATAAAATACTTTTCTCATAAATTTAAAACTTACGTCTAGGTTCCACAACAATAAAAATTATCGTTTGCTCAGCAAAACCGAAATCAGCTGGCGAGCGAAATGAGCTGGGGTTACCATAGTATAGCTTTTTAAAATTCACAATGCAAGGTCATTGAAATGCTTCTAATTGGTGGTGGAAGATATTTGGTGATATTTTGCAAAAAAGAGCCTCTTCTCCAAAATCTTGCCAATCCTCCATCAGCGCTTCAATATTAAATTATTTGGTATTTTTCCATTTCGCACGCACAAATCTTGCAAGTAAACTTAATTGGTAGCGATACACAGTATACATTTAAAAAAATATATTCCGTTTGGCGTTGGTCATGTAATTTTTGGCGATAAAGTCGCCAAAATGACATAACCGATGGGTAAGAAAAGATTAACCGATGATAACTACATTTTGGTTAAGAATTCCATAAAATCCGTTCTTAGTGAGCGTCTACATTGCAAAATGAGTAACTGTACCAAATTTCAAGTCAATCGGTTGTATAGTCTTAGAGATATCGTGATGAGTCAGTCAGTGGTATTTCGCTTATATATATATAGATATATAAACAAGCCTTAAATCCTCAACTCGTTATAAAATAAAAATAAATTACATAATAGTTTCAACTATAACTTTTAAATATGGTATTTATACACATGCTATTATTTTTATTCATGTTTGTTGATGTATTATCCTTTATTTACAAATGTAATTCCAAGTGTAAGACATGCTTGTGGCTGCAGGATATCAACAATAAAGAAATATACCAGTGAAAAAAAGTTGTCATAAACATTCTAGAAGTTTAGCTTTATAATAAGAAAAGTGAAAGTCCTTTCTTCAACACAATGAGTAGTACAATTTTAAGAGTTTAATAAGATAAAAATAAGCAGAGGCCATAAAAATTGGAAAAACAAGTGCTTTGCATTCAGATGATGCAACTTCCATCAAATAATGATAAA
Organism: Nephila pilipes; assembly: GCA_019974015.1. Classification (NCBI taxonomy): domain Eukaryota; kingdom Metazoa; phylum Arthropoda; class Arachnida; order Araneae; family Nephilidae; genus Nephila; species Nephila pilipes. Next base: position 522,651 of record BMAW01108376.1, on the reverse strand, counting down.
AAAATATGCAGGGGGATACACATGATCCTGTATTGCTATTTAAACCAATGGGTGAGGAAATGACTGGTCATAAAAAAATAACAGAGAAATATATGCTGATAAAAATGAATGATCTTCACGAAAAACTTGTTGAACTTTGAGGTAGAAAATGTGTCACGATTAATTCTACCTATAAAACCAATATACCTATAGGTTGAGAGTGTCATTTAAAATAAGAAACACTTGTGAAAAAGAAGCCGGATTAAAACTCGCATATTATATTTGTCATCGTAGCGGAGTTGCAAATCAAAGACACACAAAAGCCTCGGGTTTTGCTTGTCCAGCTATGAGGACTGTTTCACGTCGTTCAATAGATGGAGTCACAGAAATCAATGTGCAGTATCAGACTGTCCACGTAGGACATGATATGGAAGCTGAAAAACTTGATCTGATGAAAGCATCATCTCTTGAACTGGGTATTCCTATGGCAAAGATTCTAGATGAAACCAGAGAAGCATACTCTCCCGACAAGGGCTAACTACACGGAAAGATCTTCAATATATGCAGATTATAAAATTGGGTGTTTTGCATTCAGATGATGCAACTTCAGTCCAATTAGTGGTGAAAAATAGGCAGGAACAGAGGAATTCATGTTGACAATCATGAATGACACCCAAGAAAAACTTCTCGAACTGTGTGATGATTGATTCCACTCGTGGAACTAATCAATAGGGCTTCCAAATGACAACATGCATGATGAAAATCATCAAGGGATGGCAATACTTCTTTCTTCGAGAGTTGCAACTGAAATTTTGGTACCTTTTTTTAGTGCGATCAAAAAAAAAGTGGCCGGCTTCAAAATGAATTTTTTACTCAGCGATGACACAAACTCGTTTCCAAATGCTTTGAGAGAAGTGTTCGGAGATGAGACGAAGCATTAATTGTGTGTCTGGCATGTGATGAAACTGGAATTTGAACATCAATAGCAAAGTAATACAAAGAAGAAATTCGTGAGTGAGTGAATGTAAAGTTTATTGGCACAAGAGCCAGATATGGCTATGCTGCGCCAAACAAGCTTCAACTGTGGTCTAGACATAAAGTTGAAAAAAAGATAAGTGATTGACAAGAAGGAGTGTCGAAAATAGAGAAGGAATCCTAGGGTATCCCGGGAGTGCGTCACCCGTGATTACCAAAGGCAATAAAACCCATGGGAAAGAAAAAGATCACTCGGGGTCATGATGCCCGTACTTACCTGAAGAAGGCAAGTCCCTGAGGAAGAAGAAATTCGTATTATACTAAAAATAATTATTTTAAACAAGCTTCCATAAATTGATTAGAAGCTTTATTGAAACTTATAAAGAATCCAGTTTTGTTGCATATTCCTTTCCTAGAGTAATTACATCAACAGAACAAACAAAATGGACTTCTTGTTATTGAAAAAAGGCAGGCGTAAATACAAACATGAAATTGGAACGCTGGCATCGTCAAATAAAATACAAAGCTGGAGGGACAGTTATGAAAAGAATGGATAAAACTTTTTCTTTAATTTCAAAAGCCATTGCCAAGAAATTGTTATCAAGGATAATCAGCATCGAAAGGGGGAAATTAACACCTCGAGTTGCTCTAATTTGAAAGCGTCACAAAACAAGTTTAGAAATGGGGGGTGAATATGGGTATATTCAATGTGTTAAAAAACACATTGTAACAAAAACCCAAGGGGAATCCATTTTCACATATGACATTGAAGAAGTGGATACAACTTGTCAATGCGCAAGGTGTGAGGAATGCAATATTTGCATTCCTTCCTTCTCGTGGGGATTGTGTGCGATTCATTAATTGCAAACATATTCACTTTATCCATAAAGAGAGCAGTGTCGGTGAAACGAGAAGACTTGGAACACTCCAATCATAATCTTGTTGTAGATGAAAATTATAATGAAAAGCACGAAGTAGAAAATGATGCAATTGTACCCACTTTGCGTGACGTTTCACTAGATGCCGAAATCCAAAATTCAATGACAGAATGGAAAACAGCATAGTATAATGTAGCAGTGCATAGAATCAAAAGATCTATGAATGCCTTAAAAAACAAGCATAAATAGTTCCGAAACGATGACAAACCTTTCAGGTTTACCAGCAGCATGACCAAAAGTAGCCTATGCTCCATCGAATAAAACCATTGAACAACAAAGAAGATTTGTTATAAAAAAAAAAAAAAAAGGAAAACTTTCTAAGCAAAACAGAAGTTGCCCAACAGATATACAGAAACATCAAAAACAAGAATGAGAATGGTTGTTACCAGTCCAAATAAGATTGGAAATTTTCGTCAATGTGTGGAGAAAAACAGTTACTGTTTTCTGGTTTGCTTTTTAACTGTCATTCGACATTTTTCCATTTAGTAAACGCATCTTATGAAACATTATGATTTACAGTCAACCTGAATTTTTCACCGCACATTCTACAAATTAATTTGTTAGAGATCGGCTTACTTTCTTCAGGATGAAATTTTCTAGTGTGTTTGTGCAAACTTTTTTTTTTCACTCCAAATGTTACGCCGCATGTATTGCACACTGATCGTTCCTTTGGCCCCGAAAAGGGTCGTTTGTTTTCCAATTTTTGAGTAGACATTTTTCGCACATGACAAATTTAAGCCTAACGTTCGGATTGAGCACCTTCAATGGGATCCCAAACTGCGCATGCGCCTCCTCAAGGCATCATGAAATTGTCCCACCTACGATTTTTAATAGACTCTTCCATCCCGTTGGGTTCCTGTTTTCAATGAAACGCTAGTCTCATAAAAGTTCCCGAACTGTGTCCTGCGGAATTTCGTGCCAAATCGCCAGCATTCCGAGATGGTTGCTGTAACCGTGCTCTGTGGGAGAGAGCGGGTGATCTGGCTGGCTAAGGAAGTGCAGGGAAAACTTGCACATAATTCATAGCAACACGTGCCGTATGTGGTCGCGCATTATTTTGGTGAAACATACGTCCTGTGTGCAGTAAAATGAACGGTTGCAAAACAGGTCTCAAAATGTCGTCTACGTACGCAGCAAGTGTGACTTCCAAAGGAGATGGCACCCTGTTGTTGGCCTGTGTGACAGTAAGGGCCCCACACTGCCCTGGACGTCTCCAGACACGTTTGCGGCTGTTGTCAGGACACAGTTGGAAACGGGATTCGTCATTAAAGACATCTCCAGTCAGCGCAGTTCCAAATGGATCCAGCTCGACACCACTGTAATCGGACTTGATGGTGCACAGGCGAGAGAAGTAAGTGACGTAACGGTCTGCGCGAGCGTAAATTCGGCCCATTCAATCTTCTGTCGAGGTTCATATTGGACACGTGTGCAGGCCACACGGTAGATAGTTGATAACGACGAATCCACTGCTGTGACAATCGTTCTGTTCCCCCCCCCTCCTGTTGTCGTTCTGACGCTGATATCTGCTGTTGATGATTTACTCTTGCCAACATCGTCTAATCGCTTCGACCCAGATGTCGAGCGATTGTTCGATTCGTTCAAACCGCCTCTTTCATTCCGATAGCACGACCTCTTTCGAACTCTGCACGTAATGTGCAAGAATCCTTCGGCGAGGCATTGTTGCAGCCGACGTAGGATATCCACAGTCGAAATGTTGGACCTTCCGACAGAGAATCACTCCTCATTTACAACTGCTGAATACGCTGGAACTGCCTCCATTCATAGGACACCAAAGTTTAATCATTTGCACGTCCGGTCCCAATGTCTTTGCACGCGCAATTTCATTCCAATGGTAAAATCCTTGGTGCGTCGATTTTTTTTTTGTTATAGTGTGTTGTAACGTCGTGATCCCAGAATGCGTAGAATGAAGGGATCACACAGCTTAAAAGAAGATAATTCTATATTTTACAAAGTTGAGATTAACTTATGTTTAATCGTTTCCGCCTGGATTCCTTTTACAACACTGATAGCACATCTAATTACATAGCACCGAGGCAAATCGCATATATCTAAACAGCACAAGTCCTAACATATATAGTTGAAAAAAACACCAATATCTTAAAATCCGATATAGTTTAATTTAGTTATAAATTCGCAAGAGAAGGCAATCGCCTCCAACTTAAAGCTGTAACGCTTTCTCGCTCCTCCGCAGGAATCCCCCTTCCACTTTTTCTTCACCCTTTTTAAGACCTCGGGTAGGTCTCTCTCCCGCCCTCTTTTTGAGTTATTTTCCTTTTTTCAAAGGACAACCCAATCAAAGAGAAACTCCGTTTTGTCCCCTGCAACACTATTCGCTCAAGTCGGACAATGTCAGTCTTCCCCACGTGCAAGTCGGTGTCGGCCGTCACACAGCTAGGCCATAAATTCCCATTATGAACATGACATGGATCAACAATACCTCACAAAGAGGGTTCAACTCTGCCGCACCTGTGTAACAGAGTCCATGAATGTGGCTGAATGTCCAAGCCACCTGACTTTGTTCTTTATTGCTTTTAAGCTATATATTTTTAATGAATGGGAAGCTGGGAACAAAACGGGGTTCAAAACAAGTTTGTGGAGGGGTTATTTATAGCCTACACTACAGAGTATATTATCCGAGTTGCTCCTAAAATTCTTTTCCAAGATTTCCCAAATTGTTTGGGTTATTAAGCACAAGGTGTCGCGATTGGATTCAGGAAACTGGTGGGTTTTCCACTGGATCGTCGAACAACGTAACATCCTCTTCCAATTTTCAGCATGGCGGAGCGGAAAGGTTTCAAAATATCGTCCTTAAAGGCTCTAGAACATCCTCCGCCGTCTAATTGGATTCCACGGTTTCCATATCTGCAAGACAGAATTATTTTAGCCTCGAATATGAAACAATGGATTGTTAATTAAACCAGATGGAATTTTTTTTGGCTTACATTAAAAAATTATTCACGGCCCCAAGGACAAGTTAATTCATCGAATAGAGAAAACAAAGAAGTTGTACTACAGTTGGCATACCAATAGTCTGCAAAAGTTCACTTGAAGCAGAAGAAAAAAAAAAATACACTGATTTCAATTTGACGAGGATGACACCTGAACTTCTCTCTCCAAACTTCCACACCTATGGGTCACAACAGATTTAAAGTGCCTCTTTTTCTTGTGAAATTCATCACGAATTCGCGATTGGTTCTCAATAGTCCAGACCCTATTTATAATATGGAAAGTAAGAATTCAGTAACGCGGTTGTGTATATATTTTAATTATTTTTCCGCTTTTAAAAGAAGAGCTAATTGATTTTTTTAGGGAGGGGGGTAGAATTTTTAAGTATTTCAAAGTGCGAATGTGGAAATGCATAGATAGATCTCTTAAGAAAACGTTTTTATGTGTTTCACTTGGTGTGTGTCTCTCTCTGAGTGTATCAGTGTGTCATCAAATTTTCGATCGTTAATTTAACCAACTTTCCATCAAGCTAGAGCTCTGAAACTTTGGGAATCCTTCTAACTCGCCTGAAAATGAAATATTTAGACATTTGAGACGAATTGCAATTGCCCTCCCCAGAGCGTCCCATGCATGCTCTATAGGATTGAAGTCTGGAGATCTGGTTGGCCAATACATCCGGGGAATATCCTCACTTTCCAGAAATTCGTCGGCTAGATGAGCTCTATGCGACCTCGCGTTGTCATCCATTAAAAGGAAATCAGGACCAACTGTAACCCTGAAAAGGTTAACTCATCCCCATACCTCTCAGCAGTCACAGTGCCTCTTTCAAAGACATGAAGAGATGTGCTGGCATCCAACATGATGCCTTCCCAAACCATCAAGCCCCTGCTGCCGTAATGGTTGATTTCATGGACATTAGAGGGCAGGCAGCGGATCTCTGGCTCTCTCCTTATAAAAGTACGGTGAGAATCCCAGGTCAGGCTGAACCGGGACTCATCAGTGAAGAGAACGGTCGTCCATTGATTCATGCTCCAATCTTTATGATCTATGCAACGTTTTAAGTGGACTCTCCTACTCGTAGAATTGAACGGGGCGCAAACACCTTGTCTTCTTGCAAACCGCCCTCTCTCATGAAGTCTTCTGGAAACAGTCACCTTTGAAATCCGGGTTCTTGTGGCCGCATACAACTCATGAGAGACCTGAGAAGCTGTAGCATCCCTGTCACGCCTCGCTATAATGAACCAAAGGGGATCTTCTCTGGCCGTCGCGGCTCTTGGAAGATATTGCCCTGGCTTTCTAACGATGGTTCCGATATCCTGAAACTATTTCCATAAGTTGGATACGACGCTAGGCGTTAAATCGAATTATCTGCAAATTTGAATTTGAGACTGGCCTGTTTCTAGCCTACCCACAATTCGCCACCTCATTCCATCATCTAAACGTTGGTGGTTACTCACTTTTACTGTCCGAATTTTAATTTGAGCGATTGCTTGCAAAAAAAAAAAAAAAAAAAAAAAAAAAAAAAATTCTGCGAAATGTGATAGCGAACGGGATGCGGATTTTGGCACGCGCGCTTAAAAATCTATTTTTTCGACCAGTTTCGCCAACACACACGTATACGCATAGGTATTCGACGCACAAAATTTGCATCTTTGTTTCGAAGCAGTATTTTTACATTTCGTTCATTTCTTTTCATGAAATTCGACAAAATATGCAAATTTTGAACACCAGTGTATCTCTCCAATATACTTATTTCTTCTTTGGAGAGAATCATTTGTGTTCTTTACTACATACCACCGTCATCCCCCTCCGACATCGACGTTTTTTGAGTTTCAAATGAAGAAGAGTGAAATTTCAAGTAACTCTATGAATGTTAGTTGAAAGGTAAGTTTTTAGTTTAAATTCTTCAAGTTTTTGTGCAAAAATGTTGAAATGGGTTATAACAAACTATAAAGTTTTTTTTTTATTGCATAACACGATGAATCTAGTACTATATACAACAAAAGGATTTGTGGAAAATCTTTATCGTATTTTACAGAACATTGCAATCGAATTCATTTATTACAATCTATAACAAAAACAAAATTACGACGCACCAAGAGGGAGTTGCCCGATTGTAAAGAAATTTCGTATGAAAAGACATTTGGACCGAACATGCAAATGATTAAAATTTGGTGTCCAATGATTGAATAGCGGGAGCTACAGCGCATCGGAACTGCCACTAGGTGTATATAAGAAGCGATTCTCAATCGGATGATCAAATTTTCCGTTGCATTGCGATTTAGGATATCTTTCAACGACTGAAAAAATACTTCGCCGTAGAATATGAGCGCATTACGAGCAACTGTCAGAATAGGAAAGAGGTCGCATCATTGGATTGAAAGAGGCTGGTTGGAGAATCGCTCGTCGTATGGGTCGAAGCGATGTAGCGATTAGAAAATGCTGGCAAGAATGGATGGACAATGGCAGATTTCAGCGTCCTGATGGTAGCGGTCGACCTAGGGTCACAGCATATCACGAGGACAAAATAATTGTCAGATGAGCTGTCACAACACCTGATTCATCGTTATCGACCATCAGACGGGCTATCCGCACACGACCATGACCCTTCACAGACGGCTGATAGAACGAAATCTACACTCGTACCACTACTCCACCTGCCACTCACGCCTACACACTGTCGAGCCAGATTACAGTGGTGCTTGGCGCGATCAGTTTGGAATGAGGCTGACTGAGGACGTATGTGTTTAGCGACGAATACCGCTTCCAACTGTGTCCTGACGATCATCGAAGACGGCCAGGGCAGAGTGCCGATCCTACCGCCTACAACCAGGGTCTGGGGTGCCATTTCCCTCGATAGTCGGACCCCTTGGGTCGTCATTAGAGGCGCACTTACAGCACAGCGGCACGTCGACGACTTTCCGAGACCTGTTTTGCTACCCTTCTTTTCGCAGTATCTGGCCTTATTTTTCAGCAAGATAATGCCACACCATATACGGCACGTGTTGCTCTTGACTGTCTTGTCTAATATTTCCTCGGCCAGCCAGATCTCTCTCCAACCGAGAATGTGTGGGATAGGATGGGAAGGCGATTGCATCTACCAGGGAATGTGGATGACCGACAATTGGAACAAATTTGGCATGATATACCACAGGAGACCTCGGGGGGCTTTATCACTCTATGCCACGTCGTATGGCTGCTTGCATCCAGGCTAGAGGTGGGTCAACACCTTCTTGAGCTAGTTACTTTGTAACTCTGAAATAAATCCTTCAATTCATTTGAAATTTTAATCATTCTCTATTTTGTACATAATTTTCTTATTTGCCAATTTTTCTTGCCATCGGACAACTCCGGCTTGGTGCGTCGTTTTTTTTTTT
>BMAW01108376.1:490686-509415 GCA_019974015.1 Nephila pilipes | reverse complement strand
TTAAGGTAAGCTAATTTATTTTTCAAATTTTTGTACGCATATTTCATGTTGTATAAGAAAATATATTAATTTAATAGCAAAACTGGACCCAATATTTTAAACTATACACTTTATTACACAAACTGGCAAAGTTTCATATCGAAATGAGCAAAAATAGTTGATTTATGAAGAATCGAAAAAAGTTTGTCAAAATGTTCTACTTTTGATTTCGAAAGGTACTATGTCCCCTTAAGCAATCGATAATTCTCTTTTCACCTTCTGAAAATCAATTTAAATGAATACGTTAATTTGAAAAATTTCTATTTCATTCCGTATTCACTGTTCACTGGACCCGCAGTCAAAGGCCGGGGTTTCCTCGAAAGTGCACTTGCCCATCTTTCATTCTCAATTTCAGATGAGGAAATTTTGACCGCATTTGGCGATTTTTCGCAAGTTTTGTGATCAGTTTTAGGTTTGTTTATATAGCAGCTACTAGCGTCTGTTGATAGCATCCTACGGAAGACCGATAACGTGACGAGTCTACTTAAATCGCAGGGATTCAAGGAATTTAGCTGAGGTGTTTAGGGAATTTCTAAGGATTCGGGATTTTCCCGTCGGGCTCTTCGGCTATTAACTGAAGCAGTGCCTTTATAAGAATTAATCTCTCCAAGTCGTTTTGGGCAATTAGTTGAAAAAACATCGTTAGATTGTTTGGTCGTTTTTGAGCAGTAGTTGGGACTTCAAAAACTGTGAAGCAACATTAGTGTCAGAATAATGTTCGGAACGTTTTTTGAGTTAGAAAGGAATTACGTCAGACTAAAAACGTTAATTTTGCTGAGAGACTTTCATGTTTTTATTAATTTATTTGAACTAAAACAAAGCATGATTTTCCTGATGAAAATTGAATTTTATTTTTAAAAAAATGCAAGTTTGCGAAGTTTAGTTAGTGTTTGTTAGAAACAAATTAGATTGTTGATGAACAATTAGTTTTTTTGCTAAAAGGCCGAACTGGAAAATTGACGGGGAATTGGATGTTCTCGATAAGTAATCCTATTTTTAGTAATTAGCCTTGTAATTTATAATGGATGTAATAATACAAAAACATTGCTCGTATTTTTTCACTGGGGAATAAGTACAAACTCTTGTGTGATTCTGTAGTTGAATAAATGTTTTGGAAAGAAATTATTTCCATTTGTTTTCGAATTACCTATTGCCTAAAAGAGCTTCCTTAGCAAGTTTATTTATATAATGAGTTAGCTGCTTTGTAATAATACTTGTACATGAAGAGTACAAAACATATTCGTGCATGTGATGTTGTGATACACGTACTTAAAAAAAGCAGTCGAATCTTAAAACTCATTTGTAAATTTTAAAAATAATGAAAGCAATATATTTCATACATAGCAAAATGTTATACATTTGGAAAATGCTAATTTATCCTAAATGCATTTGCTAGGCTATTTAATTCAACATTTCCTTCATTTAATTAGCTAGAATTTTTTTTTTAATTCTCAGTGAATCTCTCGGGGGAATTACTCTACTCGAAATAATTTAAAATTTTCAAGATAGATCAAAATGTACAAAAGCATTTTTGTCTAACAGAGATGTTACCATGAAGCTTCAAAAAACAAAGAACCTGTGAATTCTATACGTAGATTGACACTGTTATTGTACAAGTACTTTGTACACCACCAAAAAAGTCTTAAAGGCAATCCATGATTTATAAAGCAGATATAAATAATTATAAAGCAGACTTTTGCTCTTTCTTAATAACTAAACAAACCAAATGTGTGCAAGATATCGCTCTGATTGTGTAGGTTCTGTCAACAGAAAGGATACTTTACTCTCCCCTAGGATTAGGAAAAGATGAGGGGAAAGTACCCCCTTTTCAAATGCTAAAAAGAAATATGGAAGTTTTCTTAAGTGAAAAAAAAAAGTTCTTTATATGATCTCACACCATTTTAGTGATTTTCACAGCAATTTTAATTACAATCACCTTCCTCCGTGTGGTTTTATGAGTGAACTAGCTGATATCCGCCCGCTTCGCTGGACAGACGATAATATAATATTTTGGAACCTATACGTAAGATAACAAGAAAATTTTCAATTTTTAAAACTTTAATGATAATCTAAATTTAAAATTTTAAGAAATTGATTGTCTCTAATAATGGTTATCCTCGACTTTCAAATATATGAGAAAAATAACAGAAATTAGTAAAAAGTCACCCCATATATATATAATATGGATAAAATTCATTCCGCCGTATACGTGCTACACCTAGTATTGCCAAAGATGAAACCTTTTGTCAGAAGATTCATCATGTGCTTAGCTCTCAAATGAAATGCCCTCGCAATGGCATCGTGTCTATCATAAGATTTTTGTCCTTGCCTCAAGATAAAAATCTTATGATAGACCCGATTTCTCAAAATTTAGGATTGCAAGTGACTGTAATTCTAAAAATAAGTCGTGCAAGTCGGGACGTTTAAAATGTCTTACCTATGCCATACCGTCTTGAGTTCGTTCATGAATGTAGCGAGGTCCTCTAGTAAACGAAGATTGTCTTGCGTGTGTGCTACTACGTAAAAAGTCGCCATTTTAGTATTTTTCAAAATCCCGCTAAGTTTTGGAGCTAAACTACATCCAAATTCAGAAACTCAATTGATTCCAAACTCATTTAATTCTATCGCTAAATATGTACGTTTCCTATTTTCGACAAGCACGAAATTTCACATAAAGGGCCCCTTCGCCCAAATTCTTGCCAATCCTCCATCAGCTCCTCAATATAAAATTATTTGGTATTTTTCCAAGTATGTTAGGAGAGGGGGGGTGCCAGCTCAGGTGTCGTCCTCGTCACTTGACCGTGGTTCAAAATGACGAGGTCCGTCGCCAATAGCCCTCGTGTTGCTTCTAGTGCGACGTTAATAAAAACTAAACTTAACTCCATTTCGCATGCGCAAATCTCACCAAGTAAGGGTAATTGGTGACAATACACAGTATATATGTAAAAAAATATATTCCGTTAGGCGTCGGTCATTTTTGGCGATAAAGTGACCAAAAATCACAAAAACGATGGATAAGAGTAGATTAACGGTTGGAAATTACATTTTGGATAAGACTTCCGTAAAATCCGTTCTTAGCGAGCGTCTACATCGCCAAATGAGTAACTATGTTAAATTTCAAGTCAATCGGTTGAATAGTCTTAGAGATATCGTGATGAGTCAGTCAGGGGTATTTCGCTTATAGAGAGAGAGATTGCAATTAACGTATTTTCCGAGAGCAGAAGCGTGTTTGCAAACGACATGATAGTTCAATTTCATTGAACTGGTCTTTCTGTATTATTATTTTTATTTTATTTTATTATTTTTTTTTTGAAGTGTTTGCGATATTCCTTTTCATTAGGATTTTAAAACATGTTATTTTGATTTATTATTACACTAATCCTACGTTTTTTTTTTTCTATTTATTTATTTATTTATTTCAATCATTGATTCTTTTGTATTCTGGTTTTGTAACTTTATTGTCATAACATAATAACAAAAAGGATTGCGATTTAAATAATTTATTATTAAAATCTATTGTTCTGATTCTTTAAATAATTCAACTCTGCAAAGGTAGTTTTAAATTTTTTTCTACGAATAATCAGACAATTTTATTGCGATTTGAGGAAAAAAGAATAATAAAAACATTTTATATTTCAAAATTTAGATAGGGACGAAATTCTAAAAAAAGAGAATTCTTTATTCTTTATTTATTTATTTTTTTTTTCTTTCTTACACTTTTATCATAATCATTTATTTTGAGCTTTTTTTTTTTGCATCATGTGTGAGTTATTAATACTTACGTAGTGTTATTAAATGTATTAAAAGGTTTAATACTGGAAAGGGAAAAAAAGACGTTTTTAATACATAAAAAAAACTCTCGTTTCACAATAAAAATAATATACAAGCGATTGATTCTGCTTTGAACATTCAAACGAAGGTCACTTGAATTCCCACCGAGTCTTGAATTCCAAAGTGCTTATAATACCAACGCGTTATATAAAGTTCGTAAAAGCTTCATTTCTAAATCTACCGTTTTAAAGTCATCGGCTAACGTTATTTCAATTATTAATGTGAGCAAAAAAAAAAAAAAAAAATGCCGATGAAAATTTTCATGAGTGTGAAGATTTTTCTTCGAGTAGTGAATGAGATGATAACTTATCAAATGTAAATTATCGAATGTAAAAAAAGTTTATAATTATCCGAATTATGAGGATGGAATTTTTCGAGTATAGTTGAAAAATTAGATATTTATTTGACAATAAATAACTTTACTGACTCATGAACAAAGCAAAAGACAGTATACAGCCTTGAAGACATTGAAAAAAAACCACGTAATTTTATAATTGTCCTTAGCGAAGAGACGTATGAAAATGCTGGTGTACTTTGTCGAATGTCAGAGTTATTAAAGTTTAATTTTTGATCTAAGTATTTTCTTTCATTTAATAACGTATGTGTATTGTAAATATTTTCATGCTTTAGGTTTGCATGTAAGTGGTAAATGTTTCTGTGTAATTCTTCATGTATTTGATTAAACTGCTGTGTAAGAACGATACAGCAAACCTATAACAATTTTGGAATTTTTTTTCCTTTTCTTAATGTCAACAAGCTGTGTTAATAAAGCGTGCTTTACTTTATGTCATAATTAATATTAATTCTTTGCATATAATATCAATTCGTTAAGAAATATAAGTTTTTATTGAAGGGCTTTTTACACTATTGTAAAAAGGTTGGAGTTGTGACGTCATGATTATTTCTCATTTGTCTTCGTGTTTTGTAATGTATCTGCTTGCGAATGACGTCACGACTTTCTGCGAATAGCAGACGTTAATGTCCTCGTCACTTGACCGAGGTTCGAAATGACGAGATCTGTCGCCAATAGTCCTCGTGTTGCTTCCGAGTGCGAGATTAATAAACAATCAAGCAATCAAATGCACGGAGTTTGGAAAACACATACGCATCCTCCATTTCACGATTTTCGTCAGGATTTTTAATACGATTTTCAAAGGAACGTAACGGTCATGTGAAAAAACTTTAGGTGTTTACCTCACTTATAATATAATTCTCAATTCATAGTGGCTGCGGTAGCTTAGTGGTCATGGTTTCAGACTCGTGGGTGGCGATTTTCGTCGAGTCGCGGGATCGAGCCTTGGCCACTGAAGACCCGCCGTGTTGCAGGGGCTGATGAACGTTAAATCTGTCGAGGTCCAGTTGTGGGGATGTTAGGAGAGAGGGGTGCCAGCTCAGGTGTCGTCCTCGTCACTTGACCGAGATACGAAATTACGTCACTAATAACCCTCGTGTTGCTTCTAGTGCGACGTTAATAAAGAGGCACCCTGTGATCTTTTTCTTTCCTACGGGGTTTACTGTCTTTGGTAAACACGGGTGACGCGCCCCGTGTTAGCCTAGGGATCCTTCTCTATTTTCGACCTTCCTTCTTCTCAACCAATTTTTGTCTTTTCTTCAATTTTTTCACTTTTAGACCACGGTTAAATCTTGTTTGGCGCAGCATAGCCATATCTGGATCTTGCGCCAATAAACTTTACATTCACTCACGCGACGTTAATAAAAACTAGAACTAAAAATCTCAATTCATAAGTTTATAACAAAGAGTTCATTTATTAGCTTGTTTCAGAACAATATGCATTACCGTAACGTTTGTATTATGTAATCGTTATTGTGTACGCAAACATCAATATTTCGAATGTTTTTATTGTAGTTATTCCTTTATGATGAAAAAGTTCGAATGTAAATCTGTCGAGTATATATTTTGAATATTATTTTGATAAAAGAAATACAAAAAAAGACATTAAATCTCGGTTTTTTTTTCCTTTAAAATGTAATTAAATTTTCGAAATAAGTTTCTTCTCGCGCATGTGCTGACATATTGAAAAAAAAATTTTTTTTTTCAACAACTTTTGATGCGAAAGACTCCAGAATCAGCAGTAAATAACAACAACAAAAGTTAAAAATACAATCTTATTGTACTTTCGGCCTTCGTCTTTTCTGTTGAGTCGCATTTTCTTTCTTTGTTTTATCAGACTCGAGTTGTTGCGAGTCTGTCCGTCTTTTCCCTCTGTAGGCGGCGGAGTAGAAGTTGACGAACATGGCGAAAAAGATGGCCGCTTTCAAAAGATTTATGAGAAGCAGAATCCTCGAGACTTTGCAGGTGGGATAAAAGTACAGCTGCAGCATGAAAACCAACACAATGACGAATTGTATCTGGAACAAGAAAAAAAGGAATGAAATTACAGTAATGTTCAGTTTGCGTCAAAATATGATAAAAATACGAAAGTGATTTAACCTCCTCAGACCCAAAGTTAACTTTGAACCATAAATTTTAGAATAGTGTGTATCAATCGGTTCTAAATACATGAAAAAGTATTAAATGTTAAAAAAAATATTTTCATTTCTATTTTTGAGAAATTAAGTGTCTCCCGGAGGAGACATCGGGACAAAGTGACGTCATCATGGTAATTTAAAATCTTTCATCAATCTTAATTTAATGAGTAATTCATAATAATTAGCATAATGAGCATAATGTAAAATTATAATCACAAAATATTCCCGTTCGAACTGTTTGCAGAAAAGTCCTTACTTTCCAAAATTTATCATTCGTTTTTTTCTCTCTCTCTCTTTTTATCTTATCCTATTAAATAATTTTTCAATTTTAAGTAGTTTCTTATCGAAAACGCGCGATTTCCAAGAGCTGTTGTCTGCGAGTAGGGGAGTTATAGTTTTTTCTGCCCAATACATTCGAATTCTTGGAAATTTTAAACCAGACAGAATTACAGTGATCACTAATTATGTTTATTTCGTTTTATGACCGATAGATTCTTCCCTGTATCCCTTGAATATCTACATTGGGTGAATTCGGTTAGCGATCAAAGAATATCATTTCGATCTGAAATGTATACCGTAATTATAGTTTCAAATCGAGGGATTTTGATAGCCATGGACCCAATGTCTCCTACAGGCGACACTGCGTTCTAAATCAGAAGTGGGAAGATTTGAGTAATAAATTAATAATATTATATATAAACAGCAAGTTTAAGGAATTCAACAGTATGTTTAATAATTTTTTATCACACAAATAATAATAAATACGAACACTTAGCGATGCGCAAGGTTATAATTTTCTTTCTCTCGGAAAACACCATTTTCATTTTACCATTAATAAGCTACGAATGCAAAATGTTCTCTAAAAATCAGTTTTTTTTCAGAACTACCATCTGTTAACAAGAAAACTGACTTATTTTGGGTACCAATGACGCCTTTAATTTCACTTGGAGGCATTTTTTGAAAGTGCTGTTTGGTGTCTCCTACAGACGACGCTGGGACCGAGGAGGTTAAAATTCCACTTCCTTAATATTGTAAACAGACAGACAAGACGAGATACTCAGACATGAAAAACCAGAATTTTATTTTAGGTAAATTGAGAAATTATTTATGAATCGATTATTTCTAAATTTTAAAGACGTGCTATAATAACCGAGCAGAGATCTCATCACCGCGTGGGATTATGAGATAAATAACTGAGCTTTCCCCCCCCCCTATGAATCCCAACAAGTGTTCCGAGTTCAGGTCCTCGTCTTCACCTTAATCCATAAAACATAGACGCCTGCAATCTGTAGACTCTATAGAACTAAAATTACATTTTGTTTTCGAATTTTTTAACGAAATTAATTCAATCTCACTGTTCTCAAATTACTCAGGATCTGACAGAGGAAATTCATGTGAAAATAAATACGGAGGCCAAAGAAAAGTCATATTCTGTACTTTCTATAATGGAGAAATAACAACAATAAGTGCCTGAAAATTACCCTTTTATCAACTTAAAACTGAAACATTTCAGATGTCTTTACGCGTTATTTTGAAAACATATATGTAATCCATTTCACATTTGTTCCGACATCAATTTTTGCTGTGTATATTTTACGACACATTTTAAACTTAAAAAAAAAAGCTTTTTTCGTATGTGGTTCTTTGAATAATAATTTATTCCGCTTCTATTTACAATAAATTCAATAATCTAATATACATCAGTGAATCTTGTTTATATTCAATAATCACTCTTTTTTAAAACATTATATGTTAAAGTTTTTAATGAATATAATTTATAATTTATCTATCTATATATATATATATATATAAATTCATTGCTTTCACTATTGAAATTAGAAATCAAGATGTGAAATGCATAGGTATAAATATGAACACCTAATAAAAGTCGCCGTAAAATTCTTGTAGTCATTACCGTAAAATCTTGACTGTCACACTTGTAGAATATGTATGATTGGTTTGGCGGTAAATTTTCGAGAAAAAAATTAAAATTCGTCTATAATACACACTCATAACTTTTGGATATTTCATTTAAAAATTACACAAGTATTTATCAACATGATTGAATTTTTTTTAATAAAAAAAAAAAACGAACGAAAACGTCAAATTTGACAGAAAAAATTTACATTTTACACAAAACAAACAATGCTGTCAAATTATCGGTTTTAATCACTTTCACTAGAGCACAGCTGATCTATTGTCATAATTATTGGTGCCGTCGTGATATGCGACGTCTACTGTAAGTTCCCGTTTGTGTAAAAGAACACCTGTGCAGCACGCGTGTTACAACTATTTCTTACAGCTGCTGCACGTTCACGTTCGATTCGATTTAAAAACATTTTTTTTTAATTTTTTTTTCGAGTGTAATACGCACCCTCCTTTTTACGGACCAAAATGTGGATAAAAAAGAAGGGCGCATTATAGTCAGGATTTTACGGTATACGCTTTCTCTCTGATAGACTGCATTTTGATACTTTTAAGATTCAGCTTAAGATACAAAACCCTAGCTTAAGTTTCCTTTAATCGGGGAAAATCCGTGGGTTGTCGCTATGAGGAGTATCTCCTATAAATATTTTTACTTCCTTTCATCTTTTGATTTTTTTTTTTTCATCGACTACAGACTTAATACATCTTTTTGTCTACATATATATTTTACTATTTTTTTTTTCTTTAATTTAAGAAATATCCATTTTGGTTTACCACACTTTTATATAAAGATTGTTCGGTAGCTGTAAAACATTGTTTAGTTTACAAATCTGTCCAAAGTCAGATTTAGAATTTTAAAATGTCTTATTTCATTTTCTCCATGATTTTCCTTTTCTCGTTTTTCTTTGTTTTTCGTGCTTTTTTCATGAAGTGATATTTATTTTCTTACCATTTTCTTATAAGTATAGTTTCTTTCAGGAATATTGATGCCGTTCTTAAGCGGTTTTTTTTTTTTCGTTCTAGGTTTGGGAAAATAAAAAAAAAATTGTTTTTTTTTATAAACTTTTCCTACAATCTAAAAAATATTTGAATGTTTTCATTGTATTTTTAATACTTTTTCTTAAATTTTAAACCTTAGTTCTTTACTAATTTTAGTTCATTATTTTGAATTACTGCTATATATTACTATTTTTATTATTATTATTATATATGTATTCCAACCGACTGTGAAATTAGAAGAGGTTTCACAACTGCTTTTATCTTGGCTTTGAGAATGTCCTTCCTTCCTCCAGGTCTCACCCAAATAGTACTTTGACGCAATAATATTTCCAAATATTTCTCTTTCTGCGCCATTAAATGATGTCTTTTGAGAAGCCTGTCGTTTCCTTTTTTCAAATGAAAATCCCATATACAAGGAAGTCCGGCGTATGTTTCTCCAAAAATAATATCGGTATCGTCGTTCAATTCAAAAGCCTACGAATTTTTTGTCGAATGCCTGATAACGTGAAATCATCCTACTCCATCGGTCTTCTTCGCTTACTTGCGGCACCGGGTCGTTTTTTCCAGAACGAAACGTCTTTTCTTTTTTCAAATGAAACATTGTTCTTTTAGAAACTCTAGCTTGTTGAGAAACGTTTTTAACGATAGGATTGACAGATTCTCCTGGGTTTTGTTTTCTTGGGTCAAGAATAACCATTCAGTACGTTTCTCTGGACTCCACTTCGGATTCTTGATGTTCTATACAGCGCGTGATCGATGACGTTCCTTCTTCGGCCATGTTTGGAATGTCAATCAAAAACGAAGGAAATAGCACGAGAAATGGGAATTGTAAGTTGGAACGATAGCAAAGACACGAAGCGAATGGCATAGAATTGGCACGGAAGCGTAGAAAGCTCGCCAGAAATGTTACCTTGCGAATTGGTTTTCAGCCAAACTGGAAATCCATTACGTCACTGTTTCGACTACATTCATTCGCTTAGATTAAAAAATAAATGTTTTACACATGTTACTAACTTGAAATAAATCCTTAAAATCATACACTTTATAATGTAGGACATTATTTAAACAATTTTCCATGCATTTTTTTTTATCTTAAAATCCGAAACAGGATAGAACTATTTTTCAAGCGGATGGGTACATTTTCTACTTTCCCCAATGCTGCCAAGTAAATGTGAAACGCAGTATAGACCCTCGGTGCCGTGACGTCAATGATGACATCCAAACGACCGTGGTGCAGTGATTATCCCTTCCAGGTGGCAGACTTCTATTAGGATGGAATCCAGAAGCTGGTTATACCAGTGGCGTACGTAGTGGGGTGCAAAGAGACCCCCCTCCGAGGTTTTTGTTTTCGAAATTGAAATAAATGAGGATAATTTTCCTTTATTATACTATAATATCAGTACGTGTTGGGTGGGAAAAAAGAAATTATTGGCACTAGAAACGAGAATAACTGCTACAGAAGCTTTACAGGAGTGCAACGCAGATATTTTCTAGAATATCCACACATTTTAAACATTTTAATCTCCTATAAAGCGTGTACTGTAACATATATGCTGAAAGATAATTTGCCGGGATTCCGAAATGTCACTAAAAAACAAATTGCTTCTGTACACAGCCGATCTCAGACCAATTCTCACATATGCATGTCCCATCTGGGCGTATGCGGCAAAATCTAATATTAATCTACATGAATCAACTCGAAGCTCAACACTCAGAAGGATTACTAAAACTAACTGGTACATCAGAAGTAAACCAAAACCTAAAAGCTACTAAAATCCCAACTTTTCGTAAATTTGTTCAAAAATAGCCAAAAAATTCTTCACCACGCACAATCCTACAAACAATCCCAATATGATTAACCTAGAAAACTATACACCAAGAGAATATTATTGCTTAAAATTTTTTAAAAAAAGTTATTTGTTATGATAAGTAAAATTTATAGATACCAATTGTAGCTTCGTTAGATATTTCTTCCACCATAAATACTTTTGTACTGAAGGTCCCAGAGCTGCCAGTCCGTAGTACAAGTACATCCAAACGTGCACGAACGAGTTCAGCACAGGGAACAAAGTGTTGTACCCACCTGAAGTGAAAAGACTGGTTTGATACAGAGAAAACACGCATCATATTCTTTCATTGATGCAATAGATAAATACTAAAAATGAAAATATTTGAAACAAAATTTGCTCAGATAAAAGTTCCAGTGATTTTTCAAATTTTCCATTCTCTTCATGATAGCGTTTGAGAGAGATTCGTTTGGCTTAAGAACTTAGTAACCGTGTATTTGTGCCTCGAAAGAAATGGCCGCGGTAGCCTAGTGGTCAGGGTTGCGGACTCGCTGCTGGCGGTTTTCATCGAGTCGCGGATTCGAGCCTTGGTGCCACTACAGACCTACCGTGTAGCCGAGGCTGGTGCACGTTAAATCTGTCGAGGACCAATGTCCTCCCGTTGGTGTGGTGTGGAAGGTAGGAGGGGAAGCTAGCTCGGGTGCCGTCCTCGTCACTTGAATGATTCTCGAAATGACGAGGTCCGTCACCAATAGCCCTCATGTGGCTCCTAGTGCGGCGTTAATAAAACCAATCCAGTCTCGAAAGAAAAATCAGCCTTCGAGAATGTTAAAAGCTTGGGATTTGAACCTATTTCAATTTTACTCAAGGAACAGAAATGATCGCCTTTTATTGGTGGAATAATATTGGCTGCTCACGCCTGATTGGTTGATAATTCGTGAACATCGCTCTTAAGACAACAGGACAGTAAATTGATGACGGACTTGGTAGTATTGATCCTCGATCAAGTGGTGAGCGCAATACCTGACTTCTACACGCTGTCAAAAGGAGGATCCTCGACATATTTAATGCGAATCGGCCCCCGCGTTGCGTCTTAAGAGGAATCAGGACTCGGACCCGCGGTTCTGTCGGAACAACGCTAGCCTACGACCACGACCTACTTGGTTATCTCCTCCGCATCTGATGGGTCGAATCAATGAAAAAATTGAATCAGAGAAGTAGTACTATTTTATACCTAAATGTTTTGTTAACAAACCATGTTTTGATGCGGGGGGGGGGGGCTGTCGATTCGTTTTAAGCTGGAATGTAAAAATTGATTACGAAAAAAATATTAAAATGAAATTTGATTTTATTGCGAGAGATACCGAAGGCACATCGCGCATTCCCAAACAACAATTCTTGAGAACACATTTAGACGATTTGCATTTATTTCGCCTTGCCATTCAGCTTGGCGGTAGTTATTTGGCGAACACATAGATGTGTGTCAAGAATAATTGAAATAAATAGATCATTTAAATATCAAGAAATGCTTTATAAATATGTGCATAAAGTTAATTCTCACTGATTCACTACAAATAATTTTTGCCTGAGTGTTATCGCAACGTTGTTAAATACTTTTTGAAAATAACATTGAAATTGTCTATAATTACTGAAACTATCGAAGTGCTTTTTTTTAATCTAAGGAACTTGACGTAATTAAAAAGATTATTGCATAAGTGAAATGATAGTTAAGTCAATCGATATATTTTTTTTAAATAAAAATAAACACTATTTATAAATATGTACATAAAACCCATTATAACATGGAGATAAGGTTCAGTTCTGTTAATTTATTTCTTGCTCATAATAACTCATTTTGCCTTCTTATGTATTTCTTTCTATTTCGGGGTCTATAGTGTACCGCGCTTCGTGTGGATGGAGGAAACCATCTCTTTAAGATATTTTTATTCGTAGCTATTTCTACAGGAAATTCCAGCTGTAGACGTCTCAGCTCCAATTCAGCTAATTCCACAGGCTTCCAAATGTCTCTAATATCTGAGACAACTGCTATGCACCAGACTAACAATAATAATTCGAGACAACGTTTTTAAAGGGTGGAAAAGTTTATTAAAAAATTATTTAAATATTAGTTAAAACTTTGTAAAAAATCTCATTTATCTCTCGTCTTATTAAGATCACTCTCTCTGCGCAATTCAATAGATCTTCCATAGATGGCGCCAGGTTACTACACAAACTACGTTATTAGAAAAAATTATTGAAATATTAGTTAAAACTTGCTGCAAATGTCTAAATATTGCATTGTTAGGCGAGTAAGAACGATTCCCAAAGTTTCAGAGCTCTAGCTTGATGGGAAGTTGGTTAAATTAACGATTGAAAATTGGAAGACACACACACCAAGTGATATACAGAAAAACGTTGCAAAAATATGACCGTCTTCACTACTGCCGCTTATACCGGTGGTATTTATACTTGACTTGGCGTGAAAATCTAAGAGTTTCGCCAAGGTTCTAGGCTATCTCACTTAATATTGGTCCTAGAGCTTCGATTATAGAACTTTTCAGAAACATCTATTTTTCGCCAAATTTCGCCAATAGGTCGCCGCCAAATCCCTAGAAATGCCGGTTTTTTTTTACATTGAATGTGCGATTTTTGCCCAAACTCTGAGTATTTCCGATCTGTCTGAGATATTTCAAGACAAATACAAGTAATATTTACAAATTT
This sequence comes from Nephila pilipes, assembly GCA_019974015.1. Classification (NCBI taxonomy): domain Eukaryota; kingdom Metazoa; phylum Arthropoda; class Arachnida; order Araneae; family Nephilidae; genus Nephila; species Nephila pilipes. The sequence goes on along the minus strand of BMAW01108376.1, from coordinate 495,622 downwards.
GTAACAATATATACAGCATCAAAGGCTCATATCGTCTTTAAAATACTCTTTTAATTCAACAGGTATCAAAATATTTCATCTTCTGCTAGAAAGTTCTGAATACTTGTTTACTAGCTACTGTTCTCTCCAAAATTCTTTGAAAGTGATATTGTGCTATGGATCTATCTTTAGTATATTTCAGAGACGATTTCTATGGGACGCGTATTTATTACGAGTCAAAAGAATATGTTCCAAATCATTGTTACGGTTACAGGTACTACATTGCGTAATATCATTTAAATAGAATGTGTGCAAAAACCCAGGAGTTACGATCATTATGTGGAGGGTTCCAGGATTTAGTATTTCCCCTCTCCTGTGTTTTGTCCATTTGGATATTATGTCTACGCGGTTGGGATATTTCTTAAATTTTCAAAATATTTGATTGAATGAAAAATTTTCGATGACTCTTTCCGTTTTTTCATTGATACTATTTTATTGATATCTGCTGGGACAATCCAGTCGATGGATACATTAAACTCTTTTATTAATTTTGCGAGATAATCCGCCTGTTCATTCCAAAAAAATTTCGAATGTCCCGGAATCCCGTATTTCTATAACTTCGTGACAATTTTTTATCTGTCAATAATTATAAACATATCTCATGGATTCTGATGTCACTTTAACATAACCGACGTATCATTCACATTTCTAACATTGTACATAATATCTAATAATGTCATCCAAATTAAAGAAAAGCAGATTGATCCGAATACTTTTTCTTCTTTATTTTAATCATTTTTTTAAAGTTTAAAATCATATTTTGATATTTTTCTGTTCCATTTTTTACTTTTTCTCATATTAAGGTCGTTTCTTTTAAAAAAATCGTTTTTTAACGATTTGTGTTTACTTTTGTAATTTCAGAGTTAATTTCCTTAATTTTTATTTAATATTCGAGAAATTGTTAGGACTTTAAAAATATATACGGTGGTAATGTAATTCTTTAAGACTGATGCTACAGTATATCCACTCATCGTATGCAGCATCATAAGTATACGGCCAGCGGAAACGCCAAGTCCCAAGTCTTCTAAATGAGGCTGACAAGTTGCATACGGGTTGAACGCAGCTTTCGTCAGAATAAAACATTTTGCGCGGCATCTGTTGCTTACAATTGCAAAGGAGTAATATCTGTAATGCGATAAAGTTTTGTTTCATGAGTGACAAATCTGCCAGTGGAACTTATTAAATGACAAAGGAATAGAGTGATGATATACATTCGATTGATTGTTTGACGAAGGCTTATGGTGATGATTGTTTGTCTCGTTCGAAAAACCGTATCTATGATTTGGAACATATTATTTTAACATATAATAAATATGCCTCATATAAAAATTACTTCTGGAATATACTCGAGATAGATCCACAGCACAATATTACTTTCAAAGAACTTATGGAATAAACAGTAGCTAACAAACAGGTGCTTAGAACATTCTTGCAAACGATGAAATATTTTGATATTTATTCAATCAAAAGAATATTTTAAAGCCTTTGTTTCTCTTTAGCCCATAAAACCAATCTCAATCGGATGTAGTTCGATCGAATGGTTTGGAAAATTTCGAGAGGGCAGGAGGATGTTAGGGGTTGGTCTAAACTCGCCAAAAGCAAAGACACTTCGTTTTCAGTGTTAGGGGCCTTTTTTTAAATGCAGACTTCGAATAGCAACTGAATTTTTAGTCTCAGTTAACTATGATTGGTGAACAAGTGGAATCCATAATTGTAAAACACATAAAAGTAAACACAAACTGGAGAATTCAAGCGGATTTTTCAGCTCACTTCAAATGGTTTTTAATCACCGCCGGTCGGCTATTGAATGAAAAGTCACACTTTCTCTCATGCATCACCTACTCACTACTAATTCTAATATTCAAATCTCTGTTGCTAATGCACGTACCTCCTTCAATCTATTCGGTACACTTTCTTAAATTCATTATAATCTACGCATATCACGTTTCATTTGGTTGAAAAGGAGTGGGAAGTTAAATAATGTCGTAAAGCAAAACCAAATGTGAGTAGAAGAGAAAATTCGTGGATATCCCAACGTGAAGATAATTATTATCTTTTACGTGAACCATTTGGCTTTCTTTATTTCACATTGTAACTTTGTCCGGTTCAAAACTTGTCTCCCGATTTAAAGCTCTCACTTGACATGAAATTTTCTGTACACGATTGTTTTGGAAAACAGTTCGATAATTTAATTATAATTAATAAGAATTAATTGATTAAATCTAATTATTTAAAGAATTAAAGTATACGCCAAGTTTCTTGCCAAGTCGCCAAATGGTAGTCAAATCCGTCTTTAATAATTTATCGTTTGCTTTCATTTTAATTACATGTAGCTTAAATGATCAACATTTAATTCGTGGTTTTTGCATTTATTTAGGGAGAAAAATATATAAAACAAAGTTTTAGGATAATTTCCCATTCAATTAAAAAGAAGTATATCTAAAAAAATGTAAGCTACTAAAGCTCATGAAGCACAACACATTTCACAAACGCAGTGCAAAACAAACGAATGCAAGACTTGTTTACATCGGCGGGTATCACGTGGTCAAGATATCATGTGATCGTGACGTCACATAAATTTAGTCCATTGAGTTAAAAAAATTTACTCGTAGTTATTACAAATGATAAATTTAATAAATGTCGAACAACAAAATAAATTAGTAAAACTAATTTTTGAATAAATTCAGTTTGACTCAACGCTCCCTTTTGCTCTTAAAATGTAAGGTATAAAAAAATTACGTTATCAAAGAAAACCCATGTTCAAAAAACTCGCTTTTCACCGGTGTCATTTTTAAATTATTTTCATTTTTTAATGACAGAGTCGAAACACTGGTTGTAACTTAACTTTTGGGACCAACCTATTCGCTAAGATGTGTAAACTACTGAAATAAATCTAGTTTCTACGACGGGAGATCTTTTAGAATATCTCACCTGCTCCGTACTTGATACCGATCCAAACTGTAACAGGAACCAATGAATGATGAAACACGTGAAGCGTCGTGATTTGCGAATTCTTCTTCCGCAAAACGAAAAATACCTGAAAGTAGTTAGAAAATGTCGACAGTCGCATTCCAAATATACATCAACTAAGTAATGCACATAGAACAGTTAACACCGTTTGAAGGATAAACTTCTTATAAGTTTGAAAGACGAATAGGGGATTTTCAGTAAATAAATATCCATAATTACATCACCTAAAATTTGTGGAAATACAGACGTGATTGAAAAATAATGTCTCCACATCCATTACTTTTTAATGGGTTTTCTTTAACTCACATTATAACTTTGTGTGGTTCAAAACTTTAAGAGCTTTTTTCTCACATTTTAAACCACTCAATTGAGCTGAAATTTTCAAAACACGATTGTTTTGGATGACAATACGATGATTTAACTGCAAATAATAAAAATTAATGGATTAAAACTAATTAAATATTTAACTAATTAATTAATTATTTAAAGAATTAAATTTTACACCAAGTTTCTCGCCAAGTCGCCAAAGGGTCGCCAGATCCGTCGTTTAATAATTTACCGTTTGCTTTAATTTTAATTACATGTAGCTTAATTGATTAACATAACGCTTCATTGAGCTAAAAATTTTTACACGTATTTATTTTAGATGATAATTTTAATAACCGTCAAATAATAAAATAAATTAATAAAACTAATTATCGAATAAATTCAATTTGACTCGACGTTCCCTTTTGCTCTTAAATTTGAAGGTATAAATAATTAGGTTACGCAAAGTGTGAAGTTTGAAAGAATGTCAATGTTCAAAAACACTCGTTTTTTATCAGTGTTATTTGTTTGTTAAGCCATGGTTTCCTAAGGAAGCGGAACCATTATCTGCAATATTGATGTGGCTATAGTCAGCAAAACGTTGTTTATGTGAACCAGATAGCGTGGTTTCCATAAAGAGCGTTGAATGAAGCCACACGTGTCTTCTATGAAATGAATTATTTTCTTTGTTACCAGGAGCCCTTGGTGAGCTGATACTTGAAGATGAGGGCGTCCAACTTCAAGAAGTAGAGTGGCGTCATTTGCACCTTACAACTTATCTCAAAGATGGAAGAGACATTCACTTTCGTTCAAACGACGAAAACTGTCGACAACAACCACGGGAATTCCTCTTCGACGGGTTTGAGTGATTTGTCACGGCGCAAGTGCGAACTATCAAAAAGTGAATAACGCGTGACACAGAGGATGTGTGTAGATTTCATGTTTAAGAAGCGTTGTGAAAAAATCGGGTTGCAAATAAAAAGGTCACGAAAACCCTACATTTCAGTCACACCTCGCATAACGATGGTAAAACTTACCGTATCAATAAACTCGTAAAATTTCACTAGAAAGCAAATCCAGCAAACTTCTGCTATCTGGAAGCAATGAAAATATGTATGAGCACATCTCCGCTTGCGTAGAATAATTAACAATCACATACAGATATTATCATCTAGTTAAATAACAAATTATTTCTAAGAATATTAGAGATAAAAATGCATATTTTTAAGGAAACAGGCAAGTGTCGACTTTCAAATTTCATTCGTGATAAACTTCATGCATGGTTTTTTTGAGTATTTCATCAAAAAACTGATAGAAGGATTCTAAACGTTTAAATAAATTTTAAATCCATTTGAAGCATTCACACGTAAACGGAAAAATACATTTCGGGCATAATCGTGGATCTTAAAATAGCGTACTTCTTGGCGGTTGGGGAAAATTCAAAAAGGCGATAAATTGCCAATTTGGTAACCCATCCAAAAAAGGCGTAAAAATCTTGTTTTTGTGGTAACCCTACTATGAAAGGGGACCTCGTTTCTATTCTGACGATTGATTTATTCTATTTTTATATATTCTAATTCTTATTTATATTATATATATTTTAATTCTTATTTATATTATA
>BMAW01108376.1:408642-490676 GCA_019974015.1 Nephila pilipes | reverse complement strand
TATATATATTTTAATTCTTATTTATATTATATATATTTTAATTCTTATTTATATTATATATATTTTAATTTTTAGCCTAGGCTATATTATATATATTTTAATTCTTATTTATATTATATTATACTATATATATTTGAATTTTAATTCTGAATTATATAATATTATACTATTTATTTCTGATTTATTTTAATTGTTATTAATGTTATACTATTTATATTTGATTTAATTTAATTCTTATTAATTTTTATTTTATTATTAATTATTATTTTTATTATATTATACTATTTATATTTGATTTATTCTAATTCTATATATCTATATATATTTCTTATTAATATTATATTATTTATTAGTTATGCTACTTAATTATAATATTTTTTAATTTATTTAGTTATATTACTTAATTATTTTACTTTTTAATTTATTATTTATTACTAATTTAATCAATGCCGAAGAAAGCATTGTGAATGATACGTTTAGAGATTTCCTTGGCGCGATCGTCGCAGTTTACCCGCCTGATCACAGACACCCCTCCATCATAAGGTTAGTGCTTTTTTCACGTTTTTTAAAATTATTTTCATGTTTTCCACAAATGCTGATTTACAACGTTTTTTTCTCTTTCGGTCATAGTTTCACCGTATTTTCTTACCTATTTTCAACATTCGTAGTTATGTTATATATAAGTATATTTATTGAAAAAAATCTTATATTTATTTTAAATTTATTATATACAATCTTAAATATATTTATCTAAGTTTTATTGTTTTAAGTAAAATTAAGATCTACCCTATTTCTTATTTTAATGTTTGCCACAAAACGCTGATTTAATACGTTTTTTATCTATCGGATAAAATTTCGACCGTTTCTTTAACATTTCTACCGCTTCGGCTCATGTTTTTCTATATTTCACAGTCAACATGTTTTTTGTCCAACGGTCAAAACGCCATCTCGATTCCGACTTAAGACTTTGAGAATTCCGCATTTGACGCCACTTTGGCGCGATTTTAAAAACGCGCCAAGAAGTACGCTAAATTAGGAATTTACCACACCCTGAAACATATCAAGGAATAAATCATTCTAATAAGGGCTAGTGCATATATATAGAGAGAGAGAGAGAACTCTATTACAAAATAAAAACAAACGACGTACCAAGAAAGAGTTGCAAAATTGAAATGAAATTTCGTATGAAAAGACATTTGGACCAAACATGCCAAATGATTAAAATTTGGTGTCCAATGAATGAATAGCGGGAGCTACAGCGCATCGGAACTGCGCCCTCAGCAGGTGTATATAAGAAGCGATTCTCAATCGGATGGTCAAATTTTCCGTTGCATTGCGATTTAGGATACCTTTCAACGACTGAAAAAATGCCTCGGAGTAGCATTCGAGCTCATTACGAGCAACTGTCAGAATAGGAAAGAGGTCGTATCATTGGATTGAAAGAGGCTGGTTGGAGAATCGCTCGTCGTATGGGTCGAAACGATGTAGCGATTAGAAAATGCTGGCAAGAATGGGTGGACAGTGGCAGATTTCAGCGTCCTGAGGGTAGCGGTCAACCTAGGGTCTCAGCAGATCACGAGGACAAAGTAATTGTCAGATGAACTGTCACAACACCTGATTCATCGTTATAAACCATCAGACGGGCGACCCGCGCATGATCTTCACAGACGGCTGATAGAACGAAATCTACGCTCGTACCGACCGCTAAAGCACCTGCCACTCACGCCTGCATACTGTGGAGTCAGATGACAGTGGTGTTTGGCTCGATCAGGTTGGAATGATGCTGACTGGGGACGTATTTTGTTTAGCGACGAATCCAGCTTCCAACTGTATTCTGACGGTCATCGAAGACGTGTCTGGAGACGGCCAGGGCAGCGTGCCGATCCTGCTTCCACTACTGCATGCCACACAGGCCCTTGACCAGGAGTTAGGGTCTAGAGTTCCATTTCCCTCGATAGTCGGACCCCTTGGGTCGTCATTAGAGGCACACTTACAGCACAGCGGCACGTCGACGACATTCAGAGACCTGTTTTGCTACCCTTCTTTTCGCAGTATCTGGCCTTATTTTTCAGCAAGATAATGTCGGACCATATACGGCACGTGTTGCTCTTGACTGTCTTGTCCAACACTTCCTTGGCCAGCCAGCTCTCTCACCAACCGAGAATGTGTGGGATAGGATGGGAAGGCATCTTCCAGGGAATGTTGATGAATTGGAGCAAATTTGGGAAGAAATACAGCAGGAGACCATCAGGGAGTTTTATGTCTCTTTGCCACGACGTGTGGCAGTTTGCATCCAGGTTAGAGGTGGGTCAACACCTTCTTGAGCTGTCACTTTTTAACTATGTAACTCTGAAATAAATTCTTCAATTTTTCTGAAATTTCAATCACTTCCTATTCTGTATTTAATGTTTCTATTCGCTAATTTTTATCTCCATCGGACAACTCCTTTTTAGTGCGTGCTTTTTTTTATTGTTATAGAGTATATATATATATATATATATATAGATTAAAAAATGTGCTATTACAATATTTTTCAAAAAAGTTTACTTCAAGATTGATGAAAGTTATCATGAAAATGTAACCTGCTCCCAAAATAGATTTTTATACCATTAAATATTTTATTTTTAATCTGAAACGTAAATGACTCGAAAAAATCTTTTAAATTTTCTTCAATTATCTGTACTCTATACCCAATTAAAAGCTAATTTTGTGTCAAGTTCGGAATGGATAGCTGCAAAGGAGTAAATTTCTACAGACCATAAAACAATATCGCATAGATATGCACGAGGATAGTTTCAATAGTTCCTGTTTTTGATAACGGATAATGTTGCTACGGCAAGTTGATATTTCCTTTTTGTGGTGCCATCTGGTGGATGGCGCGAAAGCAAATGTGACGCCGATTCATTGGTTAGAATTGACGACCCTGGGAGTGATTGTGAATGTTTATTTTCGTTGCACTGAGAAGCAACACTAAGGCTATTGACGACGGACCTCGTAATTTTGAACCTCTGTCTAGTGACGAGGACGTCACCTGAGTTGGCCCCTCCCTCTCCAAACATCTCCACAACGGCAACTGTACCTCGACATATTTAACCCTCATCAGCCCCGGAAACGGCGGGTCTTTAGTGGCATCAGGGTTCGAGCCCCTGATTCGTCGGAAAGACCATAAGGCTACCGCGGCCCCATTTGATAACCACTGACTGCCCAATCAAAGCTCGATTATGCAGCGTCGATCAGACATGGATTCCTCATTAAGCATCGAGAACCGAGCAACGATCAAAGCAATGGGTTGCTTCCGGTGCTCCGAAGGAAGTGAAGCCGATCGAAAAAAAGGTGGCAATGATTGTTTGGAATGGCGTCCTACGGAGGGGGGAAACGACCCGTCTCCTTTCTAATACCCCATTTCTCATTCCTAACATGGGTATCTTCTAAACCGTCCTTCGCAATAGCGATCGCGGAGGGCATCGTTTGTTTGTGAGTTCGAATCATGATGCCACTGCCGTGTAGTCGGGGCTGATGCACGTTCAATCTGGTCGATGTCCTCCCGTTGGTGTGGTTGGAGAGGGAGATTCCATCTCAGATGTCGTTCTTACCCCTTGATCTCGGTACAAGGTCAGTCGCCATGAGCCTTCGTGTTGCTTCTCAGTGCGACGTGAATGAACATCATCTCTTTTCTTTTTTTGACAAGTGCTAACGCTTTGTTGTTTTGAGAAAATGGCGTCAACAAAATTGCATGGGCATAAAAAAAAACGAAGGATATGTGGTATTGGGTTTAAAAGACTGACATTAGGATTATAATAATCCTATTCGATTTGCTTAAGGTACATTTACATAGCTAAGATATATTTAATGTAATATTTTATCGTCCGCTTTGATTTTAATATCCGAACATAACACTATTGGCCACTTTAATAAAGTATCACCTTCTCTAATTTTAATATTAAATTTACTAATTGGTTCTAACAGCAGAATCGTCTGCATCTATTCTTTTGTTGTTGGCAGCATTTTTGTACTTCAGAATGTGAAAGTAAAAATGTGTTAGTAGAGGAATTTGAAGGTATTTTCGTTTCTTGATAAGAACTGCTCGTGGGGAGGTCGGAAGTACTCTTTACGCTAATTACTATTCATTTGGAATAATTTTACTTTTTCGAGAACTTAGCGGGGAGTAAAAGAAAAAGCTAGCATACTTTAAAAGGAGATCGGGATGGTCTTTTATTGGCCACCAGAGGGTCTAGTTCTTTATTTAATCCAAAAATGTCGTACCTGTGACCACTTTTCACAAATTTATCTTGTTTTCGCATTTATTTTTTATGTCTGCTTTCACCAGTAACGAACTTAATTTTCGGAAATACGTTTTAATACATTTCTTCAGAATTTTTTATTCGATTGAAATAAAATATATGCGATATATGTCTGGTGCCTGCTTTCACCACAAATGGACTCAAGTTTTCGAAAAATACCGTAACAAATTTCCCCCAATTTTTTTTTATTAGATTGAAGTGAGAAACGAATATAAAAATTGAATATTTTATTTACTTATCGATTTGCGTATTATCTTAAATCATATTAAACTGGAAACAAGGAACATTATTCAGAATTTTAAGCTATAAGGCAGCCGTTTTTTTTCCCCCTCAATGAATTTCAAACTATGTCTTTTTTTGTTTGGTCTTCTTGAAATGTTTTGGGGTCAAATGATTTTAATGTTGATTTACTATTATAAGGCACCCAAGGGGCTATTGTTTTAGGTAGATCGCTTATGGCGTATAAGATCACTTTTCAATTTCTTATTATTTTCTTCAATTTTAATTACGTTTAGCTTAAATATATTCAAATAATAATTTATCGTTTGATTCAATTTTAATTACATTTAGCTCAAAAATATTCAAATTCATAATTTATCGTTTGCCTTAATTTTAGTTACATTTAGCTTAAATATATTCAATTTAATAATTTATCGTTCACTTTAATTTTAATATTGTCTATCCCTCGATATTTTATCGTACACTTTAATTCTTATATTTAAGTGAGTATTTTAATAGTAATTATAAAAAAAAAGCGCACCTTAGATGACTACATCTGTTCTTTGCAAAACTTTGCATAGAACTTTTTAAATTTTTCTTTATTGCATTTTTAATTTCAATATCTTTTAAAATTTAGCATAGAATTATAACACATACCCGAACAGCATCCCTGTTGTTCGAAAAATCGATAGGTTCACATCGCCAACTGTACTTTGTAAACCAACCCAACAATCCTAGCTGAAATTAAAAAAATATATATATTAAAAAATAACACAATCAGATTAATTATATTATTCTTATATTATAATACACAATACCAAACTTCATGGTTCCTGGGGGAAAAAATTGAAATGCAGAAATTTCGGTATTTCGCTGTTATAATGGCTCCCGAAGATGAATCGCCAAGCGACTAAGAACAATCGCCAAGGTAATTATGTTGCATTGCGAGATTGGCTCCTCGAATGTGGCGACGATTTGGCTTAATCGTAATTTGACGGGCGCTGCTATAACAAGGAAGTAACGAAATTTCTCTATTCAAAAATAAGCACAGTAAAAATTTTTCATAATTTTTTTAGTAAAATCAATTATACATAGTTCATATGTTTTAGGAATAAAGAAAATTTAAAGCATTAAAATTTAAAATATAATTTACTTTTAAGAAATGTATATATATATGTGTGTGTGTGTTTGAAATTTACAAATGCTAACAACGTAATAAAAATTGAATGTTTGTATTGAAAAAAAAAAGGGAATGGAAATTTTATCTATTCTTAGACGTAGTATAGTTCTCTGAACACAATCATTTACTGAATCTTTTTCATATTAATGTTGATTTTTATCTAAAGAAGAAAAAATTTGTTTAAGAACATTAGGCATAAATTTCAATCCCGCGTTGGGCAGTTGTTGGAGTTGGTATCCACCAAGCCAAAATAGGGAGAGCAGTTAATTTAATCACACCTTTATTTACAGTCGTGCCAATCACACATACACAAATAATTATACTATTTACAACTATACAAGGCTTCCAAACAGCCCATATTTTAATTTAACCCGCCTTACGCGGTCAAGATCCAAGAGCATTCTGAAAAATATTACCCATGAACCCGTGCGCTCTCACTTACACGAGACAAGGCGCCTCCTGGCGGGATCCGAGTAATTTATTTCCAACAACAGTTTAGAAGGTTTCAATTGCTCTTTTCTTTATGAATTTTTAATTAATTGATCTTCATTGTCATGATGATTCAAATCTGGACTCATCTGGATCCAAGCAGTTTTTCAATGTTATTATTATTCTCTCTACGGTTCTCACAATTATCTGTGAGGTAATCAGCCTCAATTAATTTCTCGTTCACGAGTAAAAATTGCACGAAATCGAAAATTATTCCATACGCAAACACTTTGTTCGATGAACAGAAACTGTTTTTAATGAAAAATCAAGTGTTCTGAAAGAAAAAAAATATTTATAGAGATTTCCGATATTTTTATAAGTTCGAAATATACAGGTACGATTGTACAAACATTTTATTAGAAAACAGTGCTTCCCCCCCCTTTTTTTTTTCTCATTCAGATTCTAAAAGCTTCAAAATAAAAAATAAAAAAAAAAAGAAATTAAATGTCGTTAAGCCTTACCGCTTGATACGATTTCCAAAATTAGCGATTTTTTAGGGTTCCCGTACGTACATTGACGAATCAAGTGGCCACTGTGTAAATGAGAGTTACCTTATTTGGCAAATGGGACTAAACTACATTCTAACCAAAGATTCCAAGGCCAAAGGTGTCTTCCTAAATTCAAATCTGGTAATTTCGATCTTTCTGATTCATACCAATCATGAAGACCAACAACTTTAGATAAAGTCATGTTAAAGGTGATAGGGGAAGAAAATCCGTGTCATGCAATCGAGGAACGGTGCAACAACCTCAACCAACCTTGGTCGACCCTCCAAGAACATTTGCAGCAGATCGGTAAAGCAAGCAGAGCAGGTGTTTGGGTGCCGCGTAATCTGTCCGAAAAAAACAAAGCAGACCTATACATCGCATGCATCTCATTGCTTCAGCGGCACAATGCAGAAGAGATTTTTGATCACTGGAGATGAAAAATGGGTCCCCTACGATAATCCAAAACGCAAAAGGCTCTCTTTCCAAATGAATCGCCAAGAAGTACAGCCAAGGCGCTTTTCTATGTTTGGCGGAGTATTCGCGGGGTCGTTCATTTTGAAGTGGTGAAACCAGGACAAAATGGGAATGCAGACCCTTACTGTTAACAATTGGTTCGGGTAAATCGATCCTTAACTGAAAAGTGTCCAGCGTTCGTCAACAGAAAAGGTGCCATTCTGCTACACAATAATGCAAGACCGCACTGCGCAAGATGAAACCCAGAAAAAATTAATGAATTGGAGTGGGAGGTATTGCCTCACCCACCCGATATTGCACCATCGGATTTCCATTTATTCCGATCACTACAGCATTTTCCAAGTGACAAAAAAATTTAGATTTCCATTTACACTTGAATCCCATCCAATTGTAGGTCTGAGGGTTTCCTAATGTATCGAACGTACAGCCGAATAGATTATGAAATACAGGGTGTTTCGAAAATCGTGGGCAAAAATTTATGGGGTGATTGAAAACATATAAACAAGTCATTTTCATCGCACAATGCATAGGCTGAGAGCAAGCAGTGAACCACTAGATGACGCTGAATTGGAAGGCATAAAGCGCGAGTTTTCATACACATCGTCAGGAGGATCGTTGGATTTCAGGAGGCATGTCGATCAAGAAAAGGCCCTGCCTCCAGAAACCCATGGTAGAAATGACGATGCGTAAGAAAACTCGCACTTTATGCTTTCCATTACAGCGCCGTCTAGCGGTTCTCTGCTTGCTCTGTATGGGGGAAATGGCTCTCTCAGGTGTTTTCTACCACCCCTTACTCGTGAGTTTCGAGACACCCTGTATGGAAATATTCTGTAGCATCAAGATCTGAAAAATACTGCTGTAACTTGTTAATATATATCTCAGTGGTTACACCACGCAGGTTGATTTATTTAAAAAAATTTTTTCTCTGCAACAGCAATTTTAACCCAAGGGAGGAATAAAAACTGACGACGAGCTATCGTTTGCCGACCCCTGGTACAGAACATTTTCGGCTCGAAATAACTTTCTGAAAAGCATCATTAAATATATCCTTGTGTTATGAACATTCGTAAATTCGTTCTGTAGTCATGTGTTGATTTTAAAGTGAGTACATAGATAGCTAATTAAATTAAATTTCGGAAAATGTTAAAATTTCTCGTTAAACAAACTTCTTGTTATAGAATGAAAAACTGGTTGTAAAAAAACGTATAATGAACCTAGCAAACTATAATTGCTTTGCTGTTGATAAATTGAACTTTAACAAATAATCTTGTAAGGAATTTAAATGAACTCAAAAACGTAATACGAATCTCGCAATAAACAAATCTTTTACCCTCTGTTAGAAACCAGAACTGCTTGATTGGAATTAGCATAATCCAATTTTGTGACAATTTGCAAGAGCTTATTCATCGCTGAAGCTATCCATAATTGTTGATTTTCGTATTGTTACGAGATGGCGCTGCTCTGCAGCGGTTCTCTTGCGAAGAAAAAGAAATATTTTCAGAGATGTCACGAGTCAGCCAAGAGAAGTTTCAGCAATGACCCCTTAACCTTGGCGATGGATTTGGCGACCTGGCGAGAAACTGGACGACAGACGGAAAGTTCCCTTAGGTGCAGGAATCGAGTCTATATCTTCACGGGGAAGAAAATTACAGGCTTATCCCGAGTTTTCAAGTGACGTGACACCCGACCGGAAGAAGTATAAATACGCCAAAAGCCCCAGGCTGGAGTCTGCTTTCGAGATCGATTGGGACAAGCGGATCTGCTGAGGAACTGATGGTTGCGTGGCCTCTCTTGGTACTGCGGAGGTTTGTCCGTAGTGAAAACTTGTTGACTGAACATTGCTGATAGGATTGTGACTGCTGTTACAAGGGCTGTTTTGATCCTGTATCTGAGTCTGTCATCTTCGCACGTCCTGTTTTTTCTGTTTGCGCCGTTATTGTCCAAGCTCCGATACACTCGTCTTCTTATCCGGAGGAATTAAGCATCCTTTATCGTTATCCGCCACGTTGGACTTGATTTCACTCACATACAGCGAGAAATTTTTGTAACAGTATTTTTACTTTAAACTGAATTACGAGTACTTGAAACGTAATAACATTAAAAAAAAAAAAATTGCAAAAAGGACCTATAAAATGTCTAGAAGAATATGAGGATTAATTAAATAGGCTTAGAAATGATATAAAAATAACACAATATGTTCTTGAATTTATAATAGTCGTTCCACATTACGTAATCTATTGAAATAAATCAACGAATTGACACAAAAATTATCGAACGCTCGATTAAGAAATAGACGCCGAGATGGCCAAAAGTTGAAACATGAGTCATTTGGAGTTTCTTTCTGATTTTGTATTAAATGCGGTTATGGTGCAAACTTCAGAAGTGGAGTGAACAGACATAATCAAGTGACAGAGAATTGAATTGAGAAGGAATGATGGAGTGCTAGTGTAAAGTGAGAGGGAGTTCTTGTCTACGTGATTGGGTGAAACCCAACGCTGTTGATTGACTATTTGAAGGACATATTCTGATTTTCTTTGCTCCATCAAGTGTTAGTACTCGCAGTAAGGTACTTGAAACTGCGTTCCCCTTTCGTAAATTTTATTTTGAAAAATAATGGACAACATTAAATATCCTTTATCTATGCTTGAACATAAACTGAAATTTAGATTTGGAAACATTTAAGATGGCCAAAGAGTCGGATAATAGGATTATGTCACAATGTCACTTTACAATTTTAAATGAATATAATGGAAAAGGATTTCTAATGGAATATTTTATTTATGCGTATGATGTTATCTATTTTAAGGAATTCTTTTTAACTAAGTTGGGGGGGGATCTCCCAAACGAGCACCAGTTCGCAAATACGGCTATCTCTCACTGAATCCCTTCGATTTCTTGTTCGAGGTACCTTCGGAAAGAAAGAAGCAGGGTGACCTTGAATTGCAAGCGGTGTTTCGAACCCTGGTTCGGTGAGCCCGAAAAAAAGTTCGCCGGTCGCTTTTCGCGTAATCTTACCAACCAGGCTGAAAAAGACGTCTCGTTCGGGCTCGTTAATAAGGCGTTTTCTATTGAAGAGAGTCGCTGCAAGATCAAAGGATGTGGAGGTCGAGGAATGTCAAGGAAAACATGCATTATCTAAAAATATTGTCTATAGCGATTTTTCCGGCTCGACATGATTGGCCCTATCTCGTTGCCATCCAAATTTCTGGTGTATAGTTGGTTTTTATGTGCTGGGATCACAATTTTTTTTGAAATATCGGGGAATCTCTCCCCTTTAACAGTTACGGATCTCTCGTTGTCAACCTAAAAGAAATAAGGGCCAGTTATTCTTTAAGACAATGGCAACGATTAGGGGGTGCGGGGGTGGACTAATCTGTCCATTAGTTTTTTCAGCAATTCGAAATAATTTGCGAATTTCGTTAATTTCGCTCACGAATATACTTGTTTCGCTATAGATTGGGAGTACACGTTGATTACTGATGGTAATTATCTTATTTCTGTCTGTCTTTGTGTGATATCCTATCACTTCATTGATTATTTCCAATAGAAAGATTCCATACATTGATTATTTGCATAAATTTTAGAGTAATGATCGGGAATAATTTCCTCTTCAGAACTATTCAACATTTCCTCCCCAATAAACATGCTTAAAAATATTGACTTTCCACGGTTTATTTTCAGAATTTCTAAACACCAGGAAAATTATGAATTGCACATTCAAAGCATTCAATCGCAGACTGATTTTGGAATTTATCAGTTTTCATCTTCATTTAAATTTGAAATATTTCCATGAATTGCTTACGGGAATTATTTTCGCACCCTATACTCACATTTAAGAATATCCACGCGCTGACAGCTACTTGTGAAAAATTGTAAACTATCATCGCTAAACGTAAATCGTACGGCTTTCTGTTTTTCATCAAAGCTGGTCCTAATATTTTCACGAACACTAAGTAAGCCATTACAAAAGCTATTGTTTTCGCCGGACTGTCCATCAGAGGCCATGTTGCCACACGAGGATCTGAAATAAAAGTGTCGAATATTTAGTATCGAATAATAGTTTGGATAAATCTGAGCAATGTTGTTCTATAAATCTTAGATATTTGATACTACACATTTTTGTTTTAAATTGAATCATTCGAAATTGTTACAGCTATAATTTTATTTTTTATTATTTACGACGATTATTAACTGTTGCATTATTTGTTATAGTTTTTATTTAATATTTTGTTTTACTTTTATTTCATTCATTTATTTTTACAAAAGAGTTCTGTCACATGTAATCAAATTATTTCAAATGGTTCTTCCTTTAAATGCCTGATATTAATTGTTTACCATAATATTCATTAATATTATTATCGTTTAAAAAGCATTGTTTGTTTTGGCAAGACATTTTTATATCTTCTCGTATTTTGCTTTTTTTTTTGCTTTTGTGCAGTCGATAATAAGTATAATAATTTATAAAAAATTAATTTAAAATAAATAAAAGTTTTCGAGATCTTAACTAGAAAAAAAAAAACGTTAGCACATGTCAAAATGAAATTCGTGAAGCCAATTTCAATTTTTATTTTTCTGTTTATCCATTTTTTTCTTCACTTAATTTTAGAAATATTATTCATTTATGTGTCTTGATTGAAAAGTAAATCTTCCATGGCCAATTTTTTTTATTTGTTTTTCTATTATCACAATTCTTGTTATAATGTAGTGTTTAATAAATGTAATAATGTCCTGTTATAATAATGTAGTAAGCAATAAATATTCTTCGAATAATGTACTTGTTCCTAATTAATAGATTTATAAATAAAAGCTAATTATTCAACGTATTTTAATACCGGAAACCACTGAAAGACTTCCAAATATTTTTCAATGGTAACCCTACAATGATGTTAAAAGCTAGCTAAACAAATTCATAAAAATATTATTACTAAGAATTAGAAAAATTATTTATTGAGAAGTAAATATAAAGTTCAAAGTACGAATCACATTTACCTGGACTGTTGAAAAACAGCAGAACTTCGTCCTTAAAGCTCAACGCCATACTTTACATGCAGAAATCGATAACAATCTGTGAGAAAAAGGATTTAGTGAAACATTGCGTTGAATTTCATAAAAGTTTTCAATTTAGAAATCTAATCTTCTTCAACTTCTATTTATGCGTTTCGTGAGTAATTCTTTCAGGTAAACTTAATATTGATTAAACGTTGACAATAATTTTTAAATTTTTAATATGTATGAGAGAATGTTCTGAAAGTACGTTTCGTCTTTTTTCCCCCCCATGTCATCACGAACTATACACTATTTTTCGACGACCGTCATTGCGTGCCATCCGTTTGATGAAACCACTCTGGTAAATCTGCATTTCAAGGAATTGTCGCAAAGCCTCAGCCTTGTTTTGGATGGACCTGAGCGAGGCGAACACTTCTGACGCCTGTCCTGTACTCTAGCAGTGCTGTTTTCAATCGTGGAAGAACGCCCACTTCATTCGCCACATGCCCTGTTCACCCTGCACGATCTGTTCATGGATGACAGACACACTAGTCCCATTACTATCGGATAACAGCACGCATTTGCATCGCCGACCCAGTTGTCAGTACACGTCTGTCTGCCCTCCTGATTTGTAATTGGTCTGCAGCTACTGTCTTTTCTTCGTCGATCTGCGCATGCGTCATTCTTCGCTGTCGCTACTTCTGTCGTTGAACCAGCTACGGGTGCGAGTTCTTATGGCAGATTCTTGTTTCCACTTTTCTAACATCCGTTCCTTCAAGAACATGACGAAATTTACTCTTCGAACATTCCTTGTACATTAATTCAATTTGTGCTAAGACAAATTTAAAATTGTGAAATCTATCACCAAAAACTAAAAAAAAAAAAAAAAAAAACTTTTTTTGCAAAGTTTTCCTTATACTGGTTCAGATAAGTGAAAATAAGCTCAAATATTTTAGTGTTCATTAATAGCATTTTTAACAAAACGATAGTTTGTAATTCGCTTTCTTGAAATAAGCCTCTTTGTCAAAATAAGAAATTTCTCCCGATGTCACTCAGAATGATATAAAAAAAACAATAAACATTCTTGAATTCTTTGATTTTTTCCAATAAATAAATAAATAAAATTACCAAACTACGAGCATTAATTTCACTATATATATATATATATATATATATATATATATATATATAACAATAACAGGTCATTTGAAAAGTTCCCGGCCTGACACATAGATGGCGCTACTAGAATTAAATCCATATGTTTTTTAGTTTGCCCTAACCCTCAAAAGATGCGTGTATAAATTTGACAGCTGTCGGATCATTAGTTTGTGAATTATAGCATTTTGAGTGAAGCAACTTTTGTTATTGTGAAAAAAATGGATAAAAAGGAATTTCGCGTGTTGATAAAATATTGCTTTTTAAAGGGAAGAAATACAGTTGAAGCAAAAACTTGGCTCGATGCCGAGTTTCCGGACACTGCCCCAGGAAAATCAACCATCAAGGATTGGTATGCTAAGTTTAGACGTGGTGAAATGAGCACCGAAGACGGTGAACGCAGTGGACGCCCAAAAGAGGTTGTTACCGACGAAAACATTAAAAAAGTCCTCAAAATGATTTTGAATGACCGTAAATTGAAATTGAATGAAATAGCAGACACTCTAAAGATATCAACTGAACGTGTACATCATATCATTCACGAATATTTGGGTATGAGAAAGCTCTGTGCAAAGTGGGTGCCGCGCGAGCTCACTTTTGACCAAAAACAACGACGAGTTGATGATTCGGAGCAGTGTTTGAAGATGATCAGCGTAATAAACCCGAGTTTTTGCGTCGATATGTGACAATGGATGAAACATGCCTCCATCCTTTCACTCCGAAGTCCAATCGACAGTCATCCGAGTGGACTGCACACGATGAACCCGCTCCAAAGCGTGGGAAAACGCAACAGTCGGCTGGCAAGGTTATGGCGTCTGTATTTTGGGATGCGCATGGAATAATTTTCATTGACTACCTTGAAAAAGGAAGGACCCTGAACAGCGACTATTACATAGCGTTATTGGACCGTTTGAAGGACGAAATCGCCGAAAAACGGCCGCATTTGAAGAAAAAGAAAGTGCTGCTTCACCAAGACAATGCACCGTGTCACGTCGGCGAAAACGATGGCAAAAATCCATGAATTGGGCTTCGAATTGCTTCCTCATCCACTGTATTCTTCAGATCCAGCGACTATTTCCTGTTCTCAGATCTCAAAAGAATGCTCGCTGGGAAGAAATTTTCGTCGAATGAAGGGGTGATCGTCGAAACTGAGGCCTATTTTGAAGCAAAGGACAAATCGTACTACAAAAATGACATCGAAAAGTGGGAGGGTCGCTATAATCAGTGTATCACCCTTGAAGGGAATTATATTGAATAAAAAAAACTAATTTTGCCAAAAAAATGTGTTTTACTATGGTAGGCCGGTGACTTTTCAATTGACCTGTTATATGTGTGTGAGAGAGTGTGTGCGTGTAATGGATGAGGAAAAAGGCGATACAACTTCTGTTATAGTCATGGCAGGAAAAATAACACCGAATTCTTCAAGTAAAGTCTATTTATTTTATGTTGAATGAGAGAGAGAAGCAGAAACAAGGTGATGGCGGTGAACGCGGCGCAAACTACGTCCACTCGATTTCATACGTTACATAACACATATTTGAGAGACCAGACGCCTAGTTTCGGCCATCGTGGCTGCAGCGGAAGAGAATTTTTCTTGCTTGGAATTTTTCTGCAAGTATTTCTTCAGATCACATGGTATTAGAGGGAGGGACTTTCAGGGATTTTACCTGCAGACAGAAAGGCTAGTAGGGATTACCCCTACTACTTCGAAGCGTAGGATTAAGCTGACTGGATACATTTTAAGAGCTCGTGATTGCGTAAATTAAAAGCTAAATTGGAATGGTACCAGGAACCAAAAATGAACTCTTTAGTGTGTTTGTTAAAGTATAAGAAACATTTGGAAATCAAATTATATTTAAGGGAAATCGTTACATATATCCAAAATTGATCTAAGAAATCGATTTGTAATAAACTGGCTGAATTACACGGTACATCTCAGATTTCCCAGGGAAAAAAGGATATGATGAGAATAACTTCGACCCACCTCTACAAATTTCTTCTGTTATTCTTATAAATCTCGTTTATGTAGTAACTAAATTACATTGTCAACGGAATAAGGAAGTCAAAAATAACGATAACCCCAATCTGTTTTTCTTCAAGCGTTAAATATTTAACCTTTATCCTACTCTGTCTGTGAATACTTGCCTAATTTTCGAGCTCTTAACCTTCGTACCTATGATTTTGATGGCACTCGACGAAACGGCATCTGTTCCTTCAGTTATAGATTCAGCTCCAGTTACTGAAGTCCTCTACCTACCTCCGAATGTAATTTAATCAATCTATTCGCTTCATCATTTCAATCTGATCAACATAAGTCACGTTTCATTTTATTGGGAGGAATTTGAATTCGAACACAATCTGTAAAAAGCCCTTACGGTGGGTTGAACAGAAAATCGCGATAGAGCGCAGTGTCACAATATGTGACGAAGAAATGTAATAGTTATGCAATTTAAAAATAGATTTGCTTTTACTAATACTTTTTTTACCCCAAAAGAAAGATCTGCATTAAGTTTAAAAAATTAATTTCAATTAAAAATATCAGGCAATTTCTTTTGAATACTCTGCATTTTTTTTTTTTTTTGCTTTCCCGTATGGTGTGCATATGTATAGATTTTTAGGATTGTGACAAACCAACAAGTAAACATTCCAATTTTGATAGATTTGATCCGGGAAAACAATTAACAAGGTTCCACTACTTTTTAATCGATTTTCAAAAAAATCAAATTGCATCGAAAAACACGTTAAAATGTGCGTCTTTTGAATGAAAACATTTTGGGGGAAAAATTACTGCATTTGCACACGCAGAAAAAAAATTGTGAAAAAAAAATTGTCGAAATATATCATCAAAAATAATATCGAAAAAAAGATCTTTTAGTGGAAATAGGATTACGGCATCCATACATCCTGAAAAATTTCAGAGTAAATCTATCTACTGTGTGAATTTCTTTAAAGGATAAATAGACTTTCAAATGTTTGTATAGACAGCCCGCAAAAATAAAATCAAAACCCTGTTCCCTGATGGCTTGAAAATTGCCATTTTGTTGTATAAATGTAGAAACACGAAGGTACAACAGAATATCAAACAAGCGAATTTTATAAGCATCAGGTACAAACTCTTTCTCTCTTTGGCGATTCGTTAAAATCTGACTCAATATCATGTTCACTATAAGATATTTTGTAGCAAATTTGGGAGATTAGATGTAAAATCCTATTCCATAGCTGTTTTATGTGCTGACGTAAAAAAAATAAGAAATACTTTTAAACAATAAATTAGATTAAATGTGGCAAACCGTACAATGTGAAATACTTATTTCTGCGTATGGACTGTACACTACTAAATTTAAGTAAGAATGAAACTTATTTAACAATCCTGATGGGAATTTCGACTTAAACATTAACTTATTTATCAATCATCCTAACGATATGGGCGACAAATCGAAAACATGACACCCTTTAAAGATTTGATAATAACTAAACTGAATGGCGAGAAAACCAACAAAGATCAAAGTCAGAATGCGCCAAATTAGCGCCAACAAAAAACCATTGATTTCTTTGTGATATGAAACGTTTATAATAAAATCGTTAAAATAATTTTTAGAAAATAAAAAAATATCTTTATATCCCTAAAAGGTATTTTAGGAATATAAATATAAGAAAAAATTGGAAGAGGTAAACTCATAAACTTGATAGTTTGGATTTTTTTCACAATCCGAAATAGTTTCTGTATTAAAATACAGCCTATTTTTAGGGAAAAAATAATAAAAGGAAAATTTTTGTTTCACGTTTCATTTCAGTAGTCAATTTTAAATGGTAATAAAAATAAGCGTTCAATATTTGTCATTGAAACTCTTAAAAGAAAAGGTTAATTTAGGTTAATTTTCGAACACAGTGAGCTACCTACCTTAAAAAATCGAAGAGAAGTTCTGAAGTTCCTGAAAAATAATTGTCTCAAACAAAACACATGCAATCGATTCTTCATCTACTAAATTGTTTCTACGAGTTGCGCGATATTACCTCGGCTAAGCTGTTCAGCTGTGAGAGTTGCGCATACAGTGATTGTCGACATTTCAGTCTCGTTCAACAGAAAAGAAGGAATGTTTTGTTTTATATGCAGGAATAGGAAATACTATGAGCATGTAATCAATGAAGGAGAAGAAATGGGAAATTCTTCGCTTAACATTGTAATCTGAAAAAAACATTCTTTAAAGTTTTTTTTTAAGTGTTATAGAATGTGTGAGTGTGAACACAGTTTTAATAAAATAATTTCTTTAACTGGTCCACCATACCTTTCCAACTCAGTGACACAACTCGGAGACACTTTACGTCACAGCGGAAAAAAGAGTTTGTTTAGTTAATGATTAAAGCTTATTTTCTGCACCCAAAATTTCGCCCAGTTAAGGCTCCCGTCTACCCGCTATTTTAATTTCGTGGATGTTGTACAATCCTATGGAATTCCTACTAAACCGTTCTGACATCTTTACTTTTTTTATCTATTTGAATGCAATAAAGTGTAAGAGAAAAAAATAATGAATGCTTCTACGGAATTACTTTTTTTCCTCCGATTTTTAATATTATTTTAAAATATTTTTTAAACACACAGGAAGACTCTCAAACCAATCATTGAAATAAAAGTAAAAATATTTTTAAGAATCGGAGGGGGGAAAGTGATTCCACAGAAGCCTTTGTTATTTTTTGCTCTCTCAGGTGCACTTGATTGCATTCAAATAGATCAAATAGGAAATATGTGAGAACGAAAGTCGAAATTAAATAGGATTAACATGACGTACACGAAATAAAAATGGCCGGTGGACGGGAGCATCAAATATAATTTTTCCAAACACACTTTCAATCTCTATTTTTTTATACTTAACATCCAACTTCAATCGTAACTTCAACAATCATCATAACTTTAAGTTATTAAATTCCTACGATTAGCTCCCACTCTCTCTCTATATATCTTGTTCAAATTTTCAATCGTTCATAAAATACTTTTTATTCATCCACACAAATACATTTTTTTAAACTTGCAGTGGATGATACTCGACGTTAATACAGTTTTGTTTTCAAATATCAATTAAATTTAATTGGGGAAAATGCAGTTCAGCCCAGCTCCTTGGCGTGATTTCAAAAATTGTCAAACCTGGTTATTTTTTCTGGCTAAACGTTCAAGGTAGCCACATTCGGCAAAATACCACCAAATAATTTCTTTTGCCAAGGGTGGTTGGGCTAAACTGCATTCCGACCCTTTAATTTACCGGATGAATTAAGAAACAAATCAATGCTTCTACTATGTCATTGGTCTTGCAATGGCAAAGTGAGTAAGGCGTCGGCGTGGAATCTTCGGATCGAATCTCGTCGAAGCGTAAATTTTTTTTATTTGATTTTCAAATAATTAATTTTAGTTTTATATGGGAGAAAAAATTTAGGAGATATAAATTGAGGAATAAATACCGTCAATGACGAAGCGTGTAGATCTCTGGGAGAAAAAAAATTTGCCACTTAATATTGTGATTCTGTCCTATGTAAATATATACATATTTACATTAATCGTAATTATTTAATAAAAAGTAACAAAATTTTTCTTTGTTGATCTAAGTAAGAATTGACTTAATTTTTTTAAAAAATTACTTGTTTTAAATACAACACAAGAGCATCTTCTCAATACTCTAATTTAATTTCCCATTCAATAGAGTAATATTTCCCGTTCGTGAAACACGACCAGTAATAACTGTTTAGTTAAGCGTACGAGATAATTGTGGAGACAGAGTTTCTCATCGATAGTTGGATCCAAAGATGATCCCCACCGTTTCACGATTTTACTGTCGAACAACGATTGAATGAATACTATGAGCCATTTGTCCCCATAATCTGTTTTATAGCATCCAAACAGTCGAGGCATTAAAAATTAATTCTATGCGCTAGCTTTCGGGGTTCCATCTTACAATTTCGTTCCGTCCTGTTTTTAACAACAATCAAATAATTCTTTGAGTACCAGCCTGGGCAGGCGTTTTACTCTTGTTTCATTTTAAAACATTCAGAAAGAAAAACAGAGCCACATCGCGTACATTACACTGTGCCGAAGTACGGAGCAGAAGGCAAAACAGATGAGAGAAAGAAAAGAGACAGATAAATCTTTTCTTCAAGTTGTATAATTCGATTCTTTTTTTCTGCCCGAAGTACAAGTATGTCGTTTTTTTTTTTTTTTTTTTTATGATTTATATAGTAATGCAGGATCATATTTAAAAAGGATAGCTGTAGTCAAAATTTAACAATATGAAATATAATGCCCAAAAATGGTCTTATGATGAAGTGAAAATAAGAGAAATTAAGCATTTCACAACGCCTTTCCTGAAGGGAGAGGGGAGGAGAAAAGGAAAGAAAAACCTATTTCCTAAACGCCACTGCAGTGGCGAGCACCCCAGTGATTATAGGTGTTGCAAGAAAAAGCAGTAGAGATGATGATGAAACGGGCCGAATGCGCGATCAGAAATGAACGAACGCTTGATGGATTTGAAGTGGGAATAAGCTGAATTACTATTGGTTGGCACCGAGCCAGTGCAGAATTACTATTGGTTGAAAAGGATTGTTGGGATGGAAATTGGTTTGAATTTTGAAAAAATTTAAGTTTTATGGGGGATATAAACTAAAGTAGTTGTTACATGCTTGATACTGCTTTTTTAAGCATTTGAAATAACAATTAAGTGCGCTACCATCAGCGCAACTCGATAAGGATTTCAAAGAAACAGAACTCTTCCTCTGCTGGTATTGTTTGTCTTCACCATCATACCACCAACCCATTGATCACTTCCAAAACTTGCTTTCAGCTGTCAAAACACTGATATCCGGTCGTGGACCTTGAAAAAAATATATCAGTGAGCGGCAGAAGCCATTTGTCACACGGTTTACCCGAAATACTTAATTTTCCTTTCAAAGACGGTTTTACTTGGCATGAATTCAAGTCAATACCGGTGATTTGTGAATTTTCTGAGCGCCGTTTGAGTTATGTTCCGACTCTATGGAAGTTACTTAAATCTTGCAGACGATTTTCTTGTTCATTCGTGGGTGTTCTAAGGTTTTGGGAAGAAGTAAAAGGGTTTTTTTTTATGATCACTACACTATTAGAATGTTGGATGTTCATTCCACATTTCGGCACTATCATCAATACGAAAGAAGAAAGAGTTTTTTTAATGATAATTTCATTCAACAGGTAAGGTTACTTTTTCTGTTATTTCTCTGCGAACGCCAATAATAATTTTTTTTTAAATATTTTTTTGAACCGCTCTCCTAGTTTATAGTACCATAAATTGCTCGTAGAATATTACATGAAGCTATTCTTTGCTGATTTTTTTTATTTGTTTTTGCTTTTAGTTTCAATGCGAAAAAAAAAAAGAAGTATTCCAACGAAGTTTTAAATATTTTTTTTTCTTAAGAGTTTTTTTAATAATAATTTCATTCAATAAGTAAGCCTATTTTTGTTATTTTTTTTGAGACCACTAATAATTACTTTTTAGTAAATATTTTTATTCGCTGGCTTCATATATTGCATCGAAAATTTACGTAGAAAATACATTGCATGAAACTATTCTTTGACATTGTGAAAATCATTTCATTAGCCGTCAAAATTTTAAAATGTTTTTTTCTCAGCTTTTTATTGTTCCAAGATGTTCGTGTATTGTAAAGGCTGAGTCATGTTCAATAATTCTGTGCAGGGAATATGGATTTAAATGAACGGTAATATTTTTTTAAATCCACAAAACTCGATATAACTGATTTTTTTATTATCTTTTGTAGTGCCTGATAGAAAAGCGTTTGTAAAACTGTAAATAGTTTCAGTACAAGCAAACCAATGCACAGAATAGATAGAAACACTTTTAAGCAATAGAGAAAATTTTGGTTAAAATTTTTTTAAATTAATAGGAGTGATAGGAATTTAAAATATTAAAATATACTGGAAAAATTTTAAATAGTTATTTGCTTCAAAGTGAAGGGTTTTTTTTTCTTTCTAGAAGGCATATTTTATATATGCGAGTTCATATAGAATGAATATAAGCATTTTATAATTAATATCAAATTTAAAAAAGTTGCTAACAGGGTACTGTGTCTCCTGCTGAATTTAATGAGAAAAAAAAAGTGTTTGAGCAAACAGAAGTTTTAAATACATTCATTTTTCTTAAGAAAGTTTTTTTATAATAATTTTATTCAACAGGTAAGCCTACTTCTCGTTATTTTTTGTGAACGTCAAGAGTTTTTCTAGATACATTTTTAACAATTGAGTTAATTTTTGAATCAAATATTATACTAAGAAGAAAAACACACTATAAAATACACACTATTACACGGAAGTCTGTTTATTTTACGATAGTTAATATTCATTTCGAATAATTTTATTTTTTCCAGAACTTGATAGGAAAAAAAAGGACAGCACATGTTAAAATGAAATTAGCATAGCCATTTCAATTATTTTATTTTTTATTTTATTATTATTACTTTTTTAATTTTTGCTTTTAGTTTTGATTAGGAAAAAAAAGACATTCTGCAAAGCGGAAGCTTTTACGACTTTGGTTTTTCTCCATTCCACGAAAACCTTTCTGTTATTCAAAATCGAATACAAATTTTTAAGATAATTATTCGATCGAAAAAATTTAAACTCTAATAACTCTTGATATTGAAAAAAAAAATAATAACTTCAAGTCGATAACAAGATCGTCTACATTTTTTTTTAAAAAAATATTTTACAACATATTACAATTTTCAGTTGGCTAGCCATTCTTTATTTGTCCTTCGTTTACTTGTAATTGTATTTAATGATGTAAACAACTTTCGAAGAACTAAATTCACGAAAAAAATACTTAATTTCTTTTCATGAAGACATGATATCATATTAATTGATTCATTTTTTGAGAAATATTTTATTCATATAATTAAATAAATTTTGATAAAATCATAAATGAGTAAATTAGAACTGAATAAAAGAAAAATGGTAGATTTCTTTCTGATTTCACACGGCTGAAAAGCAAATTAAGAAACAAAAGAATGTTTCAGCTGCACTAATATTACTTACAATATCAAGTTTCTTACTTAGTTCTCAAATATTAATGATTAGTAGTATTGATGCTAAGTAATATACTAATGTAATGGTTTTTAAGTTTATGGGGATCATCTTATAAGCTTAACTGTGTCGCTGCTTTTTGACGCTAAAAAGTGAAAATTAAAGGTTAATAAAAAAAAAAAAAAATTCCATGCAAAGAACAGATTTAGCCACCTAGGTGAGTTATTTTTATAATTAAAATTAAAGGAAACGATAAATTATTAAACTGAATATATTTGAGCTAAATATAATTACGATGGAAGCAAACGATAAAAAATTGAAAAGTGATCTGGCATGCCAAAAGTGATCCAACTAAAACAATAGCCCCTTGGGAGGCTAAAAAATATGGTTTATAGGAATAAGAAGAAAAACTTCGAAAATGCTTAGTGAAACAATTCTCCCACCCATATTTCTTTAAAGAACAGGACACTTTAACAGTAATAGGAGGAAACAGCGAAGAACTCACTTTAATAATTTGAGAGGAATTTTTTTTTATTCTTATTGTTGTTACTCATATATTGTTGGCCATGCCAAGCAGTGTTATTTACTCTATTCTTTAAGATGGTGGACAGTTGTATGGATGAAAAGGGAGTTGGTTTTTGCAAGCAAATAATTCTAGACGTCTTAATGTTTTTCACAATGTAGTCTAAGGGTTTTGGAACCGATTTCAATTAGAAAATTCAGTATCAAGAAGATATCTTCCAGGTCGGTCGTTGGTCACAATTCTTACAGCAAATCGCTTTCTAGCTTTTCTGTCTGAAGGCGGAGAAACAATTATCGAGTATCTGCTTATTTTTGATCCATTTTCAACTCATTATGGTATATTTACATACGTTTAAACTAAAATCTAACTCCTCTTGTGTATCTGTCGAAGAAGTGGGCCACTATGGATCCCACTGTCAATATACCGAAGATTTTCACCTATGGGAGCCAACAGACAGGTCTTATCCATATTTTAATAAATAATTCATTTAATTTGAATACATTAATAATCTACATTAAAACAGACACTAAAATTGCAGATAAAACTAAATAATACTTTTCTAGCCTCTTTTACAAAACTAAAATTCGGGGCGTCCCGTACCATTGTCTGTTATACAACATAACTTCAGATATAACTCTACCTTTACTGTAAACATGTGTATGCCTGTGTTGTTTTTATTTTCTTAGTAAGAAATGTGTACTTTTTAAAATCTTCCTAGACGTAGGAAGCCTCTAGCTCTAAAGCCAGACAGGTGATCTCGTCTTTCTTGGGTTATTGTGCCGCAAAAGGAACGAGACAATACCTGCTACTACTTTGGGCAGACATCTTTATAATGAATGGCTTAATACAAGAAGACCCCTTGTATGTGCCCCTTGGACAAGAGAGCACATTACCTGGATCAGACAGCGACCGCCTTCGATTAACTTTGGAAGGTTATTCGGATCAAATGATAATTTAGTGAGAAAGAAGCTTCAGATACGAGTGCTATCAACCTACCGTTGTTGATAGACGTAGAGGAGGTGGAATCAAGGTTTGGACTGGTGTTTTTCGTGGTCGCTCTGCCCCGCATGCATTCGATAGGAGAACTATAACTGCTGTGGAATATCGGTATGAGACACTTGTTCCAGATGTCATACCACGTGCTTTGCTGTCGATGATGATTTTATCCTAAGGTATGGCGAATCCCGACACGTCACCGGTTTAGGCTTGTTGATGAATATCTCTAAGGCAAAGGTTTGGAGCAAAGGGTTACCAGCTCCAGACCTAAATTCCGTTTAAGACCCCTCAGAAGACAGGTGGCGGCCTCGAGACCTCTCACGAGATCGTTGAATGCACTGGAACAAGGATTGCTCGATAAGTGGACGTTGCTTCCCCTCTGACCACTTGATTTCCAGTATGAGAAGTGAATTCCGCCAATGTTTTACAAGTAGGGGAGGACACAGTCCTCGACAAAACCCGCTTACTTAAGATTTTTCGGCACAAATCTGTAATTATTACTTTTTTTTACCAAATAGTGGAATTTCGCATGTATCGTTATTTGTAAATCGTACTTCATGATGAAGTGACGTAAAATTCAAAAACTAACAATTTAAAGTAACATATTTCTTATTTTTATGTCCGACTATTTTCGTATTAGCACAAATACTGACTCTACTTTAATTTTGGAGGCCAGTGTATGAATAATTATGTTCTTTTTCTTTTATAGAATGTCCACGTGACCGATGACGCTTTTGCCCAAGAGTGCCTTCGCAGTCACAATCACTTCAGAGCTCAACACGGATGCAGTCCTCTTCATCTGTCGGTCTCGGTAAGTTTCTCATTCAGAAGGTTTTAACCATTCTTTTTATCTCATGGCACACTCGAGCCCTAAAGAGAAACTTCCTTCGTAACAAAAGGAAGGATTTTCTTCTAAAACAATTATTTTATTGCGTGTGTTATAATTTAACATTTGACGACATATCTCTGCTTCGTATTCTTTTGGAATGTCTTCGACACCGAGCCGAATTTTGAACAGGCATGGTATTCTTTCAGGGACTGCGTTTGTTTTTACACCCCATGTTTGTTTGTAGCTGGAGACTGATTATAACAGTTGCTAAGAGCACAGCAAAAAAGCGGCCGGTCAACTTTACTTCTTCTTCTGACCTAGTGGGGGAGGGTTCAAAACGCTACCGAACTTCTAGGTCCACTTGTCCAGTCTGGTCTCACTGTGCTAATGCAACTCTAGACATCCTTGAAAAATCTCAAACAGTAGCCCTTAAAATAAATGTTAAGGCCGGTTGGTACATGCGTGATAAAGACATTAGAAAATCCATCAAACACCCTTCTCTCAAAACCTGCATTAAAAAATTATCCAATAAGTTCTTCCATAGAATTGACACTTCCACAAATAGAACCATTCCAGTCATTAAGAAATACACCGATTAAGAGACAACCAACAACTTCACAGACCCAGAGAAATTTCAATTGATTAAATATTGAATTTTTAAAACGTTTTTCTGAATTTCACTTGGTGTGTGTGTGTGTCATCAAATTTTCGATCGTTAATTCAACCAACTTCCCATCAAGCTAGAGCTCTCGAACTTTGGGAATCATTCTTATTCGCCGAACAATGCAATATTTAGACATTTGCGACAAGTTTTAACTAATATTTCATTAATATTTTTAGTAACGTAATTTGTGTAGTAACCTGGCGCCATCTATGAGAGATAAATTGAATTTCGCAGAGACAGAGATCTTAAAAACGAGAGTGATATGAGATTTTTTACAAAGTTTTAACTAATATTTAAATAATTTTTTTAATAAACTTTGCCACCATATAAAAACACTGTTTTAAAAAACGTTGGTTTTTACCTTGAATTTTTATTCATTCTACCCTCTCAAAACTCCTACAACCAAAACAACACCTGAGCCCACCCATCCACTGATAACCAACCTCCGCAACAGCCAATCAGAATTCACCCTCTCAATTCCGAGAGACCACCATGTAACATCCTACGAAAACACCAGACTGGAGGAACAAGCAGGGTAATCCAATATCTATTGCCGTCAATTTATTAAAATATTTATTAAAAATTCATTTACCAAGCACCAACAAACCATTAAGCTTTCAAATCAACAGATAGTAATTATGTAATTGTAATGCATTTTTATAACAATTTTACTATTGCTCGTTAATCTCAAGTAAAATTCTTAACTTATCATTTTTAATTCTTAACCTAAGTTCAGTCTCAACCCATTCATCTATAAATTCTGGGGAAAGGGTTTTACACCTCATAACAAGTACTCCGCATTTGTCTTCCCCCTCCACGGGGGGGAGAATTCGAAAATCATCAGCCGCCGAAAAACAAAAACATCCACATTTTCGACTGTAAAAATATTCCGATAATTGAAAAAAAAAAAGTTTCGGTAAAAACTCTATGAATTGCCGAAATTTTCTCTTACAATCGGGAATTGAAAGTATGGAGGGTGGAAAACAATTTTAAATGAACGCGTCAAAATAAAAGGAAAATGTTTTACGATCGATATTTTTCAGCTGAGAAGAGAGAGAGAAATTTCATTTCTTTTTCTCTCAAAGATATTTAAGAGAGAAGTTACACCAAGGCAAAATCTTTAGTCATACTTCAAAAACCACGATTGCATTCCTTGAAAAACGAAAACTGATTCAGATATTGCATACATACTTTTTCAACATATTCACACCAAGTCCTCTGACATATCACCTATGAATTTTCGTGCCTTCGTTGTGCTGAAAAGAACTCTTTCGAACCACCACATAAACACCCCACGATTGATAGGTTGTGGAAAATGGTGAAAGAGGAATCGTAAGCCATTGGAAATCTTACGAAATGCCCTTCTATCGCGGAATGCACGATGTAAGCTTTTAGTCCAGAAACGTGTTTAAGAACAAAGTAGGGAGAGCAATTCTTTTTAAACACATTTATTTACAGTCACTAAGAGGAAAGAAATTACACATAAATAAATTATTACACTATTTAGAAATTATACAAGGGCTTCCAAATTACCCATGTTTTAACCCGCTTTTGCGGTCAAGAGAAATTACATCAAAACAAGGAAACTGCATTCCAAACATTTAATTTACCGGATGAATTAAGAAACGAGCCATTGCTTCTACTATGTCATTTGTCTTGCAATGGCAAAGTTGGTAGAGTGTCGGCGTAGAATCTTCAAATCGAATCTCGTAGAAGCATAAAAAATTTTATTTGATTTTCGAATAATTAATTTTAGTTTGAGATGGGAGAAAATAAATTTTCTTATATAAGATATTTAGCTGGATATAAATTTAGGAATAAGTACCGTCAGTGACGAAGCGCTGGGGAAAAGATTTCTTTTGCCACTTAACAGTGTGATTCTGTCCTATGTATATTCATATTTATATTAACTGTAATTATTTAATAAAAAGTGACTAAAATAAAAATTTTCTTTGTTGACCTAAGCAGGAATTGACTGTAATTATATATATATATATATATATATATATATATATAATTTGTTTTTAATGCACTACTCCATACTGGGCCGCTTTATTTTATGCAGTTAGCGACGGAATAAATTAATTCATAAGGAATAAAATTATGTCAAAAGGTTATTTAAACTTTGAATAACTTATCAAGTTGCTTTGGCAAATTGCAAAAAAATCGTCTACCAATAGTAAATATTTATTTAAGTCTTGCTCAAGGTACATTTGATTCATCTTCATAATTAAATATAAACTGCTGTTTGTAGAAAATGCAACACCATGAAGGAATCATCAGAATCAAATGAAATTCGCAGCAAATGTCAATTATAGGATATTATGCAAATTAATAAAGTTTCAGAGCCATCGCGCGTGCAGCGCCCTCTGAATTGATGCTGAAAGCGTATAAATAAAGTGCTGTAGCGGGACGTTGAAAAAAGTCTATGATTATTTGTTAGTGGCAAACGTTTAGTGAGACCTGAGTATGCCTCCACGACGGAAGAATAAGAAATTCAAGCAACTTACGGAGTTTGAACGAGGGAGGATAATCGGCCTTCGAGAAGGAGGATTTTCCTATCGCGCAATAGCAGCTCGTATGCAGCGGAACAGTTCCACAGTGATGCGAGTTTGGAAGCAGTGGACCGACGAGCACCGAACAACTCGAAAAAACAGGCACTGGACGACAGAAGGTGACGTCAGAGCGCGATGATCGACACCTGCTCCGCATGGCGGTGAATGATCGCACAGCTTCCTCCAGGCAGCTGGCAGCACGTTGGTCTACTGCTACAGGTGTACAATTGTCGGCTTCGTCAATTCGTCGTCGTCTGCTGCGCCGTGGATTGCGTGCAAGGGTGCCTTTATACAGGATTCCCCTCACGGCGAATCATCGACGGCTGCGTCGGCAGTGGGCTCTTGAGCACAGAGACAGGCGAGCTGATTGGCACCAAGTTGTCTTTTCAGATGAATCACGCTTCAATTTGTGGACCCATGATGGCCGTGTTCGTGTTAGACGTTATGCCGGTCAACCCTGCCTTCCTGAGTGTATTATTGAACGACATAGTGGTCGAACACCCGGAGTTATGGTCTGGGGTGCGATTTCGTATCATGGACGATCCAATTTGATACGAATTGAGGGTAATCTCAATAGCAACAGGTACGTCCGTGAAGTGCTACAGCCCGAAGTCGTTCCTTTCCTTCAAGGCATCCCTGGAGCTATCTTTCAGCAGGATAATGCACGCCCACATGTTGCGCGGACTGTTCGAGACTTCTGTTCAGCACAACGCATGCAACTTCTTCCTTGGCCTGCTTATTCACCGGATATGTCGCCTATTGAGCACGTGTGGGATATGGTTGGTCGGCGTCTCGCTCGTGATCCGCGTCCTGCAGTTTCCAAAGACGAACTTTGGTTGCGCATACAAGCGATATGGAATTCTCTTCCTCAAGCAGATATTCAACATCTGTTTGACTCCATGCCACGTCGTATAGCAGCACTTATTGCAGCGCATGGTGGCTGCACCAAATACTGATTTCGGACGCTTAATTTGTTTCTTTTGTTTTGAAAATTTCATCATTTATTTGTATCAGTACAAGTCGTTTCTGCATTAAATTTTATTTGATTCTGATGATTCTTTCATGGTGTTGCATTTTCTACAAACAGCAGTATAGGTCTTGATACATGATTTGAATTTTAAAAATTATTTTAAGCCCTTTTTTTACCATCTTTTCTGCGATTGTTATTTAAGAATATACTTGAAAGTTATACGTAATTAAATCGAATTATTTAACTTTCGTAATCTATTTCTCAAGAGGCAGTTCAAATTTTAAGAGCGTAAAATAGCAATTTTTTTTATGTCACATAATACAAAACAGAGTATGTTTCTTTTAAATTAACAATCAGTGAAATAAAATTTAAAAGTTAAGCAAACTGAAGCTTAATTATTAAGAGATTTGCTGTGAAATAATTCCATTTTTAATCAAGAGAAATAATAATGATATTCTTAGAGCATAATAAATATATAAAGCATTTTAAAAATTTTATATATATTAAATTTTCTCCAGTATTTACTATTGCATTTAAGAAAAACTTCAATTCTAAAAACATTCTCAATTTAAGAATGAAAATTTTTATCCTGCTGTAAATTTTAAATTATTGTGTAAACCTTATCTTAAAATTATTCTTTATTTTATTTGTTTTGGCAGAGCTTTTTGGTCTAATTGCTCTTGAATGGATTCTGTAATTAAAGGCTTATAATTATTAGCTATTTAAAAAAATAATGGAAAAACTTATTTCTTTAACTTTTCTTTTTCCTTCATATTTAAACGTCCATCTTAACATTAAAAAAAATTCCATTGGTATTTTTTAGTATCGATTCAAGTTTTTGTTATTAATATTTTTTGAATGGTAATACAAAATGTTTACTTTTAAAATTCATTTATTGAATAAAAATAGAATTTTTAAACAACCATTCAGTAATACGAGCACAAAATAAACATTAATTATTACGAAATTATTAAATTCGATCAGCTATAATTAGGTATTGGAAAAAATTCGATGTTTTTTTTCTTAAACTTATTATCTCTAAATTCATTACACACACACACACACACACACACATATATATATATATATATATATATATATATATATATAGCTATCTTAACTACAGCGATTTAATGTAAGTTAAAGTAAAATAAAAATCATAAAATAGGAGTGTGAGAAACGTGAGAAAGTATTTCACAATTAGATGAAACGTGTCAAAAAAATCCACACTCCATAAAAAAAATACTTAACATTTTAAAAGCAATATAAACATATTGTTGATCCTCTGTTACGATTGCTTATCGATTTCCTTTAAAATTTATATAATTTTTTTTTACAAATATAATGCTTAGCAAAACCATAATGGTTCCAGTAAAAAAGCAGGACAAAATAATGTTTTTTCAAGAGAATAAAAAATGCGTCATACGTACCTGAAATTTAGGAATGCGAGTTCTCATGGATTGTTCAAAATACACATTGCGTTAACGAGGAATGAAAAAAATCTGAGCAATATTAAATCGGTGAGGTGTCGCTTTCTGACCTGCTGAAAGATCAATAAATAAGATATTTGTTGTGTCCTATCTCAAGTGATAGCAGGTGTTTTATGTTTATCGTATCAGTTCAGGAAACTAAACAAAGAAGTCGGTTTATATAACTCTACAGGATTACATAAGGATGTAAGAAACTGCACGCGATAATTCTGCTCGTCTGTGACACTCGTTGTATTAAGGTTATTGATATTAATCGCTTTTAAAACATTGATTTTGATTCCGCAAATTTGGTCTTTTTTTTTTCATTAATTGAAGAAAGCTTTGGGGGAGGGGGAGGAAAATGTTCGAATTATCACTACATCTTGATAAGAATTTAAACATCAGTAAACGAGGGATGTTTCGAATGTAGGTTTCGTCATTTTTTTTGCCACACGGAAAATTTATTTCTAGAAAAAAGTAATAAACCATATCATCATGAACAATACACTTTGCACTATTTTTCGACACAATCGCAATTGACATAGAGACATTTATCGTAGTGTGCAATCAGTTTGAAGAAACCAGTCTGTTAAAACTCGGTGTCCTGTGATGCAAGAAAAAGGTGGCACAGCCTGCTCCACCCCAACATTGTTTTGGATTGACCTGAGCTCGACTAATGCGTAATGTGGACGCCAAATCTGACTCTTTATGCGCCTGTCCGCTAACACCATGTCCTGTAGTCTAGCAGTGCTGTTTCCATGTCATGGATGTGGATTGACGAACACTTCATCCTCCACACTCTGCCTTCCTCCATCGAACACCCAAAGCATTTAATGAGACATGACCTGTACACCCTACACAGTCTGTGGATGCTCATGGATAACTCATACCAACAGCCCATTCATACCGGATCACAGCACGCATTTCCGTTACCGGCCATTTTGCTAGGCACGCTGGTCTGATTCTACTCTCTTTTCTTCGTCGCTCTGTGCATGCATCATTCATCCTCCACTGACGCTACTTCCGTCGTTGAACCAACAACGAATGTGGATTCTCATGCAGGTTATTTGTTTTATCTGGTGTACCATGTGTTTTTAACCCTTCATTGCTTGTGAACGAACCCAGCTCGTCAACCGAATAGCATGCCATAAAGGGCACTGACGAGTTCAGCTCGTCCGAAGTTTTTCCACCCAAATGTTTGCAGCCGAATACTACTCGGGCAGCGAAACTTTTCCCCAATGGACTCTGACGAGCTGAGTTCGTCCACGCATATTATCCTGCGTTAACTCGTGTTACAAGCGATAGTTACTCTCAAAATTTAGTTCATTTGATAGCGTACAGATGGCGGTACAGGTACCGTAAAATTGTTTACATACTGAGGAAAAATGTTGCCGAACCACTTGCTTATTTTCCTAGTGTAATTTAGCGGCAGTTTGTTACTGAAAAATGGCGCATTGATTGCAAAGACTACAATGCTCCATTTTGTGCGATTCCACGTTTTAAAGTGTAGCACACGCAGAAAATATTTTGGTAAGTATAAAAATTAAATGTTTTATAAAGCTTGAAATTGAGTATTAATTAGTATTAATTATTGAAATACCTAAATTATTTATTAAGATATTTTAATTTAATATTTTACAAACTAATATTTATATTCAACATTTACTGAATTGCTTAAACGTGCGAGTACAATTGTTGTATTACAAAATATACCGCTAATAATTGTTTAAAAACTCAATATTTCAAAAAATTAATATTTGTAATATTTATCATTTGCTGAATTGCTTAATGGTTCAAGTTGGTGATCATATTGCAATAATATTCCGCAAATAATTGCTGAAGAATTAATATTTTAGAAACTAATATATTATACCGCGCTTCGTGCTGATTGAGAGTCGATGAAACAATCTGTTCAAAAGCCTCTTATTCGTCGCCATTTCTACAGGAAATTCCAACTCTAGACACAAATCCAATTCAGCTAATCCACAGGAAACAGCCTCCAAATACAGAAGTCTCTAATATCTCAGACGGATAACAGTTGCTATGCACTAGACTAGCAATAAAAAAAATGACCGTCTTCACTACTGCTTCTATCTCGGCCGGTGGTATTTATACATGAATAGGCGGGAAAATCTAAGAGTTTTGTCAAGGTTCTGGGTTATCTCGCTTAATATTGGTCCAAGAGCTTCGATGGTGGAACTTTCCAGAACCATCTATTTTTTGCCAAATCTCGCCAAGAATCCCAGCAAAAGATCGCCAAATCCCTAGAAATGCCGTTTTTTTTTTTTAACATTGAATGTGCGATATTTGCTTAAACTCCGAGTATTTCCAATCTGATTGAGATATTTCAAGACAAATACAAGTAATATTTACAAATTTGTAACAATATGTAATCTTCATCATTTACTGGATTGTTTATAAGTGCAAGTTACAATTGGTGTAATTATTACAATTAATACACCGCAAATGATTCTGCAAAAACTATCTTTTAAAAAGCGAGCGAGCTATCCGTGCCACCGTCAGGAAAGGATGACATTTTCAGAAGCCACTAGGGCTGTCACTTTCTCCGGCCAAATGCCAAAGTGGAAGGAACATTGTATTGAAAAAATTTTTCCAACTGTTTTCTATTTTGTTTGTTTTAAACGTCCCGAAATTTTGATTCGGTTTCTCAAAATATTGAAATTTTGTTTCTTTTCGTGTTTCCGCTTCATTAGAGCTAAATTCTTTAGTTAAATGATCGTTCCTTTCACGACACTCGATTTCTACTTTTAAAAATTCTAATAATTCAGAATTTTCGTTTTTGGAATGAGTTCTGCGAGTGAATTCTATCGATAAATCCCTGGGAATTGATTTTAACAACACAGGACACAATAAGCAACAGTAATTGTTCGGGTTTATACCGTTATTTATTAAACCTCTAATGTGCGTTTCGCATTCCGACAGAAGTTTACGCAACCCTATTATATCGTAAGACTTTCGCTCTGTACTCAGATTCAGGAGTCTAGACATATGCGCATCTATGATTATATTTTTTCCGCCAAATCTTTCTTTTAGTATGTTTAAAGCTACCTCATAATTTCCCGATCTTAACGCCAAACCTCGTATAGCTATTTCAGCTTCATTAGTAAAATACGATTTTAAATAATTTAACTTTTCTACTTCGTTAAGATTCGAATTTTTATGTACAGCGTCTTCAAATTGCGAATAAAATTCGTTAAACTTTAATATATT
The DNA here is from genome assembly GCA_019974015.1 of Nephila pilipes. Taxonomy (NCBI): domain Eukaryota; kingdom Metazoa; phylum Arthropoda; class Arachnida; order Araneae; family Nephilidae; genus Nephila; species Nephila pilipes. The sequence continues at coordinate 457,098 of BMAW01108376.1, read as the reverse complement.
TCCATCGTATAAACGAGGTAGTTTTACTGTAATAATTTTGCTCTCCACACTTTTTTCAACGATATTAATTTTCTCTCTGGTTTCGTTTTCTCTCTGACGCAAGATTTTGTTCGCACGTACTTTCCACGTAATTATGTGATCTTTATATTCCTGTTGTTTTTCGATTTCCCTTTCAACTTCTTCGAGATTACATGATTCAAGAATCGCACTATCATAATTTGCTAAATTTGTCTCTTTTTCTAACAGTTTCGCTAAGAGTTCGTTTATGTTATCAATTGACTTTTCCTCTTGATGCAATTCATTTTCTATTAATTTAATAGTTTCGGTTGTCGCCCGTCTGACAGTGGATCTAGCCTTTTTTGGAACTTCAATATTCATTTTAACAAATTAAATGTTCAGAAATCAGTTCGCTATTTATCTTAATACTGAATTTTCTCAGTTCGCAATAATTTGTTTCGTTCACTATTTATCTAAAGGTCTGGTCCAGGGTTTCGGCACCAAAAATGTTTAAACTGCAATTCGCATTCAAAGAATAAATCAAAAGTCCCTACCAGTCAGACGGTGGTCATCATCATCAGGTCAAGATGTTGAATTTCGAATAAATCCACACAAAGTCAAATAAAATCAATTGTAATGACATCAATTCAATTCTAATGACATCAATCAATTCTAATGACTCAGAACTAAACACAACTCTTTTTTTTTTCACATCTGGCGCCTAGCGCCCTCTATCATTAATTTCAACAAGGGGGTTAGAGCTCATGTGTATCGTCATAAAACCGAGGTTAAAAATTACGAGGTCCGTTACCAATAGTCTTCGTCATAAAACCAATCAACCAGGATAACACCCAAAACCAGTGCATTAGATGAGAGAGTGATTAAGTATTCAAAGGTTTCTAGGATGAATAAGTAATATCTTTTCTCAGCATCCAAAAATAAAAACATACCTTCGATGAACACTTTTTTTTACAATTTTTAAGCTCAAAAAATGAGGCGGTTCCCCATACACATTAAAATACGGTAATTTATCACATTTTACGGATTGATCTCGATAAAAGAAATGATATTCATATAAAACAGTAAGATTTTTAAATGTGTAAAAAAAAATAATTTCAATCGTTATATATTTCATTATTTGTGCAAAAATACGCAAGTGGATTTTGACCTTAGCGAAATAAGATGGATTTTGCTGAGGAAATACTGAGGTTAGTATCTCTCTCTCTCCGTATCATAACCACATGAAAACTTTGAGTCGCCACTAGATAAAACTTGAAGTAACTCCGTTATTCTATAGCTGGAGTAAAACTGTATCGAGAACTGTCACTCTCAGAATATTTGTATGAATTAGATGAAAATCGAGTATTTACCTCCTCAGATCCAAGGTCAACTTTAAACTATAAATTTTAGAATAATTTGTATCAATATCGGTTCTAAATACATTAGTACTGAAAATATGCTAAAAAACTTATTTTAATTTTTATTTTTGAGAAATTAAGTGTCTCCCGGAGGAGACATCGGGACAAAGTGGCATCATCATGATAATTTAAAATCTTTCATGAATCTTAATTTAATGAGTAATTCATAATGATTAGCATAATGTAAAATTTGAATCGCAAAATATTCCTGTCCGAACTAATTGCACAAGAGTCCTTATTTTCGAAAATTTATCTTATTTGTCTCTTCTCTCTCTCTTCATTTTATACTATTAAATAATTTCTCAATTTTAAGTTGTTTCTTATTGAAAACTCGTGTTTTACAAGAAATATTGTTAGTTAAAAAAATTAAATATTTTTTTAAATAACAACATAAACAATTAAATAACAAATATGAATTTATACATGAAAATTTTTAAATCAGACATAATTATAATGATCACTAAGAGTTGTTTCATTTCATTTTCTAACAGAAACAGATTATTTCCTGTATCCCTTAAATATCTACATTGGGTGAATTCAGTTAGCGATTAAAGAAAATCATTTCGAGCTGAAATGAATGCCGTAATTATAGTTTCAAATCGAGTGGTTTTGATAGTCATTGACCCAATGTCTCCTGCAGGCGACACTGCGTTCTAAATCAGAAGTGGGAAGATTTGAGTGAGAAATTAATAAAGTTATATATAAACAGCAAATTTAAGGAATTCAACAGTGTGTCTGATAATTTTTTATTACACAAATAATAAAAATTGCGAACACTTGGCGATGGGGAAGGGTATAATTTTCTCTCTCTCGGAAAATACCATTTTCATTTTATCATAAATTAACAACGAATGCAAAATGTTCACTAAAAATCATTTTTTTCTTCAGAACTACCATCTATTAACAAGAAAATTAACTTATTTTGGTTACCAATGACGCTTTTAATTTAACTTGGCGGCATTTTTTGAAAGGTTTGTTTAGTGTCTCCTACAGGCGACGCCAGGACTGAGAAGGTAAAGAAATTGCAAATTAACGTAGCCGTTTCGATTATGTTCCTTTTCCAAAAACACACAGAAGAAAATCGATATTTGAACTATTATTATTTGAATTATTGCTATTGATGCACATTTAATTCCAATAGGTGTCCGCCATCTCCCAAGAATGGGCGAACAAGTTGTCTGTGGAAGACCACTTTCACCACAGTAATCATCCCCAATACGGAGAGAACCTGTTCGTCACTTACTCGAGCAACAATTCAAGGCCATCAGTAACGGGTGAGTTTGGAAATGTGTCCTTCGATATTAACTTCACATCCTTTACCAATTACTTAAATTTATCCTTAATTTCGGCTTATTTACTCCCGCCCACTCTTAACTCCTCCAATCAGAGAGTTGATAGCTTCTCGGAAGATTCACCCATCCCGGACTTTACCTCCTATCACGAGCAGAAATTAGAGAGATCTTGTGCTCTTCACGATTTTCTCTTCACAAAGCTCGGGGACGTTTTTTTTTTTTTTTTTAATTTGAGTGCCATAAGATTCATTTCCTTTCTAATCAAATGAAGCGTGATTAAGCAAATTAAATGAAGGTAAAAGAAGTGTAATGGATTGAATTGGGGATAGTGACATATAAGTGAAATAGAATTGAAAGGAATAAGAAGGGAGATAGACGATAACGAGAAATTGATAGATTTTTGAAGTGAGTTTCTACAACAAATCGTTTGCAGTGAAACTTGTTAGATTATAGAGGGACAGGAGCCGAATCTGTTGCATTCAAGAATTTGGTACTCTTAAGATCTTATTGTCTAATTCTAAGTTCGGGTTAAGATGATTTAAGAAGGGTTCGAGAGATGTTCCGTGAGGGCTGTTAATAAACCGAGTTGTCTTTTTACTGACGTCTCTTTAGTTTCATTTAAGTGGTCAGGGTCGCTGACTCGCTGTCAGCGGTTTTCAACGAGTGGGGGGTTCGAGGACCAATCCAACCAAAGACCCACCGCTTAGCGTGGCTGATACACGTTAAATCTGTTGAGGCCCCGATTCCTCCTGTTGGCGTGGTGGGGAAGTTAGGAGAGGAAAGTGCCAGCTCAGGTGTCCTCCTCGTCACTGGACAGAGTTTCAAAATGACGAAATACATTGTCCTCGTGTTGCTTCTGAGTGCGACGTTAATAAACCTTCGCAATCACTTGGATTTGTTACCAATTGAATTGAACTCTGTAACGTCTGTACGGTTAAATAATGAAAGCTAGTCGCCACAACTTTTTTTTTACTATTTTACGATGCCTATTGCAGTAAAAATTGCCACTGATGAATTTTTAAATAGATTATACCGAGTCATAACAGAAATTAAAGGGAAAAGATTTAAAAAAAAAAAATGTGAGCGATTTTTATTTTTTTCGAAGGAAGAGTTCTTCAGAAATCTGAAGAAGGGTGGGTGGGTAAGTTTCAACGACCTATAGTGCATTAGCAGCTCTTGTCAGTAGGTGTGGGAGGAATTTCACTTTCCCTGATCAAAAGAGAACTAAGAGTGGGAATTTTCACTGGTCGACGCCCACCTATAAATGCGTAATTATGTAAAAGTAAAAAATATATTGTGTTTAATCAGTAATATGTATAATTTAACAATAAAATAGATAGTTTCAAATACAGTAGCTTAGTTTTCCGGGGAAAAAATTATAACTTGAGTTTCTTGAGCATAGATTTAATTGATTAATGTCTCCGGAGCGAATTTCATTTCGCATGTATGATAATGCTTCTTTTAAATACGCAAGCTGCTTTTATTTTTGATTTGAATCATATCTCAATTATTTAATAGTTATTTTAAATATTTTAATATTGTTTTTAATAAAATATTATTAACTAACACTTCCTTGAAGACCGAAATCTTAAAAAAAAATCTTGAATCAGTACTTAAAAATCTCTTTGGGTCGAACCTCGTTCTGATTAATTGGTTGAAAATCGTGTTTATATTTTTCAACACATTTCTCTCGAGTGGGCTATAAAAATAAATATAAAATCTATGCATGTGTAATTATTCTACATTAAACAAAATATACGTAGCATGTACTCTACTGTATAAAGAATAAAAAAAATACAACTCGAAGTCGTGTAACGTAAAAATAAAAAAATTAATGAAATTCAAGATATCGTAAAGTGATGCCTCTCCAGCCATAACTTTTTTTTTACTATCCGATTTTCAGAATTGCTGTCGCACCTGAGGGCTAAGTGAATTCTTAAAGTGAGGCATTATTCATTTTTCGACAACGTCCTCGTCCCTTTTCGCGCACTTGCGCCAAAGCTTGAATAAACGGGCAAACCAAACAGGGAAGAATTCCGGTGGTTGTTGTCGTCACTGGGCTGTAATGGTAGCTTTCTCCATGTCATCAGAACGAAAGTGATATCCCTTTAGGTGCTGTTGAGAAGAGGTAAAAGCCGCAAAATGGGATGCAATGACGCCTCCTTGCTTCAATCTCATTTCCATACGGATCGCCATTTTTAAATTCCTGCTATTAGCTCACACTCTCCTATATATCTTGTTCAAATTTTCAATCGTTTATGAAATACTTTTTACTCATCCACTCCAGTTCAAATACATTTTTTTAAACTTATAGTGGATGAAACTTGATGTCAATACAATATTTTCAAATATTAATTGAATTTAATTAGTGAAATGCAGTTTAAGCCAACCGCTTGGCGCGATTTCAAAAACTGCCACACTTGGCGATTTTTTTTTTGGCTGAACGTTAAGTCCGCGAAGTCACATTTGGCAACATACCGCCAAATAATTCCTGTCGCCAAGGGTGGTTGGGCTAAACTGCATTTCAACCTTTTAATTTACCGGATGAATTAATTAATTTTAGTTTTATATGGGAGAAAAAAATTGCCACTTAATATTGTAATTCTGTCATTTTATATACATATTTATATTAATTGTTATTATTTAATAAAAAGTAACTAAAATAAAAAATTTCTTTGTTGACCTAAGTAGGAATTGACTAAAATTTTTTATTTATATTACTTGTTTGTTCTAAACCCGTCAGAGATCCCTGGGAGCAAATAAATAAATGCATTACATAGAGGACGCGAGTGGCCTTCTCGTACAACCGGAATTTTGAAAATCGCGTAACAAATAAAAAAGTTATAGTCATAGAGGTTTTACTTTTCGATCCACCTTCGAAAGAATATTCTTTTTGTGAAAAAAAAATTCTTCCTGTTTCTCCTGTGACACGTACATTAAGCAAAGCATGTTTTTTTTTTTTTAAAAAAAAAAAAAAAAACGGCCTAAGCCCTTCTTTAACCCAACCGTGATCGTAATTCGAAGAGAAAGTGCAAATTTATTTTACCGTATAAAATCTTGAGAACTCTCTTTTCTATATTCCTAAGCAACATAGTACTATATCGGTAAGTGCAATATGAAATTTAAAAAAGTTATTCAACTCCAAAGATGTGAAAAACAGTTATAAAAAATGGAGTTTACTGATGGATTTCAAATTGTTTGGTGTTTATTTGCAACGTATATAGTTTTGATTTAGAGATGCGATAATATATTAAAGTCGCTTTAAAAAATTAAACAATTGGCGAAGTATTTAACCCAAATTCGTTATCAAATCTTATTTTTTGTAAAAGAGTTCGAACACAAACGGGGAAATTATACAAATTGTAAATGTCCTGATAAGTATTGAAAATGTAATTGCATTCTCGTAATAAAATGTATACGCAAATCAAATAAGTATCCGCTTTCTAGAGCCATAAAAATGGAGAAAAATCAGTATTTACTTCTTGTTGTAATAGCAATAGCTTTTACTTGATGAAACAAACAATGTCCCTTTTAGGACATGTAGCTTCAATTTTGCCCTGCTAAACACTCAGTTGTCTGATTAATAAGACGATTTCTGTAGATGATCACAAAAAAAAAAAAAAAGTATTTGAGAATGTTTGATGCTATGATTTTGTTAAGTATAATAAGACATTAAATTACAGTTAAATTATCTTTTTTAAGAATGCCTAGCACATAATTTTCAAAATTTCTTCCCATATGCTCAAACTACAACAGACGGAAAACGGCAACAGAAAAAAATCTGTGTAAACATCGGAGCGTGTTTTCGACGCACCACCTGCCATTTTGTTGGCGTATCCCGAAGTTAAATTGTTTGTGTTTTTTCTGCCTATCCTTATTTGTTTACTTAAGAAACACAATATTTTTAAGAGTTAAGGATTGAAAAGTGTTTATCGACCCTGCTGTATACGTAAATACCTGTTAAAACGCAATATGTACATTTTTCTCTCACTATGTTTATCGAAACTGACTGTTGACGCCAAGTTTGGCTTCCCATTGGGTGCCCTGGCGACTCTCGTGTCACGTGACATGAAATTAGTTTTGTTCGAATTTGTTTTTTTCCCGAATAAAAAACGGTTATCGTGCTAATCAAAGAACAAACGTGTGATATTATGTGGTGTATTTAAGAAAATATACTTTTGTATTCAGGATAAAATACTTTGATGTACTTTATTTATGAAGAAAAATTTTAATCTGTGTTAATGCGTGTTAGAGTTAAGTTTAATTTTGAACTGCCGTTAAGTACTGTAAATTGTTGTAGTGAAATCCGAATAGGTTCAATGCAAAAGGACATTATATGAGACAAATCCGTCATGGATGTGTAAAAATGTTTTATGGTTGTAATGATTACATCTTTGTCCAATTGAGATTGTTTATTCATTATGATGAGAGAAAGAAGCAATAAGTAGGCATTATTGAAATTGATAACGCAAGAATTCCGCCATCTCGATCACATCGGAGAAAGGGAATTTTACCTTCCTTTCCTTTTTATAGATGGGGATTTCTCCAGGTCACGTGGTATAGGACGCAGGGATTTTGATTACGTCTATCACTTTAGTAGAGATTTTTTTCCGACGGATTTATGACTATGGGAAAGTCAACATAATTTCCGAATTTCTCCTCTAAATTATATTAAGGATTTATATCATCAATTTGTAAATTAGATGTGAAAAATCAATTTTATACTATCCAATTATATATTAACATGATGTTGTTTTGAGAAAATGAAATGGCGTCCAAAAATGACGGGGGTATAAAATGAAATATATATGGTGTTAGTGTTCAAAAGACTGGCATTATGATTATAATAATTATACATTTTATTTGCTTAAGGTATATTTACATTGTTAAGATATATTTAATGTAATATTTTACCGTCCGCTTTGATTTTAATATCTGAACAGTTTTGTCCACTTTAATAATTTATCACCGGCTCTAATTTTAATATTGAATTTAATAATTGATTTTTAAGGGACTGTTTATATTCTTTTTGATGTTAACATTCACAACGTTTTGTATACTGTAGAATGTTTTGTACACGAGAATAAAGATGCTCCAGGAATTTGAAAAATGCGTTTTCTTTTCTGGATAGTAATTGCTTCTTTGTAGCCCAGATCCGGAAGTATTCTTACTTGACGCCAGTTAATATTCATTTTTAATAGTTCTGCTTCATCGAGAACTTAATAGAACAAAAAAAAAAAAAAAAACACTTACATGCTTAAAAGAAAATTTCCAATTTCGTATATTTAATTTTTAAAGATATTTTCATGTTTTTACACTTATTTTAATAATATCAAAAAGAATCTTTAAATATTAAACAAGAGGAAATATAGATCTCATTGATTCAATGACTATTTTAATCATATTAAAGAAAATAAATATGGAATATTCTTAAAATTTGGCGGGAAAAAAAGTTATTCTGTTTATTTCATTCGAAGTAATTACTTGAACATTTTATTTTGTTCTCATTATAATTTGATTGAATACTTAGGGTTCTTGTGTTTCGATTTCTTTTCCTACACAGGCTTCGTAGTAATTATATAAAAAGTTAGTAAAATTACCAATTAATGCAATATGGTTTACATATTATTTTCAAGTCGATGACGTCATGTCCGTAATATTTTCTTAAAATTTTTCATTCAAGTTTTAATAGTTTTTAAGAAAGCATTCGGTGTATTTGCGTCGTTTTAATTTAATTTAAATTTTATGGAATCGTGTGCGATAACAATAGAGGCCAAAATATTGTGATCCTCTTTCGCGCTATTTTCACAAAATAAATTTTCTAGAACTTTGATATTTGACTAAATGAATTTTCTTAGATTGAATTTTCTTCGCGCTGATTTTAAACATAAACAGTTAAGATATTTTGAAGGTCAATTTAGAAGAAAAACTAATTGCATCTATTTTTTATTCTAACGTTGATTTAATTTTCCAAATGCAATCATGTGGAAAGAAAACGCTGTGTTATCTATTCCAGAATTAAGATCGTGGGTTAGATAACATAATTCTATTTTAATTTAAATCGCATTGAGAACTGAAATATTTTTAAAATTGTGCACCAATTTGGAATTGATTAAACAGAGCAACTAAATTTTGATCGAATAAATTACCTGTTGTCTCGTGTCTTCCAAAATATTCTTATTAAAATAACATTTAAAAGATTTCACTTACCTTTCTAGGATTGCCATCCATTGCGGAATCTGAATGGCTGGTTCTGATGCAATGAGACTTAAAATTATTAATTTGTAAAAACATTCACTTAGCTTTTGGAACATTTAATTTTTATTTTTACGAGCCAAACATTTCAAAGCACAAAAACGTTGCCACTGTTGACAACATAAAGAATAAAAACAGACGATTCTGTCGCAAAAATAAATAATTAAATTAAACATTAAAATAAGCGCAAGCGATAAATTATTGAAGTAAACAGAAAAATTATAAGATAGTGAAGAATTCAGTTTGGATATTGAAATAAAAGCAGGCAGTAAAATATTAAATTAAATATATCTTAAGAATGTAAATATACCTCATTTAAGCAAACTAAGAGTAATTATTATCATCACACTGTATTATAATGTCAATCTTTTGAACCTAACACCATATATGATTTATTTTATGCCCAAGTATTCTTGTTGACGTCACTTTCTCAAAATAACAACATATCAGAACGTGTTAATAAATCTTTACTTAGGTATCTATTCTCAGCAACGTTTGTTATTTAAACGCATTTTTCAGCGACATTATAATTAATTATTTTCAGCAACGTTTAGCAAAACTTCAGTTACCTATCTTTTCAGGACAACAAGTGGTTGAATCTTGGTATTCAGAACACGTTTTCTACCCTTTCGACGGTCACGTGACTCGTGAAACCATTGCAAAAGCTGGTAAGTATAGAAAAAGAAATATTTTGACTATTTTTTAAATTTCTTGCATTCTTATCGAACATTATCGACTCTTCTGAGCAAAAATACATTATGTGATAAACTCCATTTACGGCTTATCAGTTACTTTGAGTACAGATATGTCAAAAAAAATTTTTTTTTTGTTTGTAAAATTCCTTCAATCTATTTTTAGACGAACTAATGAAAAAAATGAGAGATAAAATTACCGACATCAAATCAAGCACAAATTGCTGAAGTTTTGGATGGATTATCTGTTTCTTTTTTGTATTAAATTGTAACAAATAATATTTTCAAGTTATTTGAATGGTAGAGATAGTTAGTCTTTGATATATAACAACGGGAATTTTTTTTTTTTTTTTTCCTTTTAAAAAAGGACCCGATGCTTAAGCAGCTTTTTACTCTTAAATTACACAAAACTGTCGGCTGTAAAAAAAAGTTGTTGTTGAAGACAATTGAAGTTTATTTTATAAAAAGAAGAATTACACAACTTACTCTTAAAATGGAAATCAGAAAGATTTGAGGTATACAATGAACAAACACATACCTAATATACTGTTAATGACTGAAAATTAAGAATACACCTCACATTCTGTTTTTAAAGGTCTGAAACAATATTATTTATTTCTCAGATTTTAATGTTTACATGAACAATAAATTGCACCTAACAAAATATATAAGACTAAGAAAAAAAAATGAATAATATTTTAATTACCGTGATTTTTGTGTTGAAGTTACAGATTTTTAAATTACAAAACTCAGTAAACACCTAGCATATTTACTTAAGAAATTTTTTCAAAAAACAAATTAATATTTTACAGATATCCTTTTGCATTTAAAACATCTTCCAACCATTGTGCATTGATTTTTATGAGTTTATGTAGTTTCAGTGGTTAATTTCCCCCTTTTTTCTTGCCATACTGTTTGTAATTGCTCTTTTTTTAATGGGTTATTTTAACTCCCATTGTGCGGTTCAAAACTTTAAAAGTTTTTTTTTCTCACATTTAAAGCGCTTAATTGAGCTAAGTTTTCTAAAAATGATTTTTTCGGATGACGATACGATAATTTAATTATAATTAATAAAAATTAATTGATTAAAACTAATTATTTAAAGAATTAAATTTTACGCCAAGTTCCTCGCCTAGTTGTTAAATGGTTGCCAAATCCATCATTTAATAATTTGTCGTTTGCTTTAATTACATATAGCTGACTGTTACTGACAGGCGAATGTTACTTAAAATTTAAGGTAAAAAAAAATTATGTTACTCAAAACTTGGAGTTAGAAAGGAAAGCCATGTTTAAAAAACTCGTTTTTTTACCAGTGGAATTCCTAATATTACTCTTATAAGCAGATTTCTAAGTTTTTCTGTCTCAATGTGATCGAGAGATTGAGGTGATGTATGCAATTCATTTTACAACTGTACGACAGCTGTAATAATTTTAACTGTATGTTTTAGTTGGTTATCTTGTTGAAATATGCACACAACATAACAATTAATTTAATTTCTGAAGAACAATTTAAGGCATTTAGTTTTAATTTATTCTCTAGTACATCCAAATGTTTCATTTCATCCACGACTCGGTGAATAAAAACTGATTTTCCCACGCTTCTTGTAGACATGCAACCTTATGAAAGAACCAAATCACCTCAGCAAATTGTGGCAAAAAATAATGAGACGACGCTGCTACAGAAGAAGTACGCATACGCCAAACGCCATGGACCGACATCTGTTTTGCATGAAGTCTTCTCTTTCGAAAGCAGTGCCTCTCGCTTTAGTAAACAACCCATACTGTCGTAGCCTTCGTTCGCATTACAGTTATTTTTTGTTTCTCCTAAAAATGATAAGTGTAAATATAAAGCTACGAATTGTTGTGAAATTTCACATCAACCTTGGAAAAACCGCTACTGAAACTCGTATTTTTTTTTAAAGAAGTGTATGGCAATGAATGTTTATCGCGTGCACGTGTTTTTGAGTGGGGAAAGCGTTTTCAAGATGGCCGAGAAGACGTTCAAGACGATTTACGCCCGGGTCGCCTTTCCACATCACAAACGGATGACAAGATCGGAAAATTGACTGATCGATTGCTGAGACTGTAGGAATTGACAAATGATCCGTACGGCCCATTCCCCCCTCCCCAAGACAATGCGCCGACTCATTCCACATCGTCTCTCAAGAGGTTTCTAGCCAAGTACAGCATCCCAGTATTAGACCCTCCGACTTATTCGCAGGATATTGAGCCATGCGACTTCTATCTGTTTCCTAAGGGGAAATCTGCTTTAAAATCAACAAGATACGAGTCCATTGAAACTGTGAAAGCGTTCCGAAGGAGCTGACCGAAGAAGACTTCCAGTACTGTTTCGAACAATGGAAGATTCGCATGGAGCGTTGTTCTGATAGTAGAGGTGTGCATATTGAAGGTGAAAAAACACGGCTCAAAACAATTAAAGGATATTGAGGGGATTAAGGGGCTGGGGAATTGTTTATATGATTGATACATGATCGACAAATGTGATAGGCTATATAAGAAAAAAAAATCAGGCATGTTTAGCAGAAAAAATTTCATTTTACTTAGCATTTGGATACAAAAGGAAAAAAAAAAACCCATAATTTGTGCATTAGAGAAAAAAGGAATAAAAAAGGATATTTACTTAAAAAAGTTTTTAGTACGGGGTATGGTTTCCCCGGACGACCAGCAACGCTGAATAACTTTGAGGCATGGAGTCAATGAGGCTATTTATGAGGAGCTGGGGTACTCTATCCCACTCCTCCAGAAGAGCTCTTTCCAGTTCTTGGAGAGTTCGTGGGGGCGGTAGGCGGTCAGTAACTCGTCGGCCTAGAATGTCCCAAACGTATTTTATTGGGTTCATGTTCGGAGAACATGCTAGCCATTCCATTCGTACGATTCCCTCTTCGAAGAGGAAATCACCCACTAAGTTGGCATGGCCTGCAGTTGTCGTCCATTAAGATGAAGTCATCTCCAATTGCTGCAGCGTACGGGACTACAATAGGTCTTAAGATCTCATCCCTATATCGGCCACCGGTCAGATCTCCATTTCGAATGATGTAGAGATCGGTGCGCCCATCAATGGAGATGCCAGCATAGACCATCACTCCACCTCAGCCAAATCTGAAACTTCCAAGCACGAACGCAGGATTATTTCTAGCGCCAAGTTCCCTCCAGATAAAAATACGCCTATCATCAGGAAGAACAGAAAAACGGGACTCGTCAGAGAAAAGAACATTGCGCCACTCATTTTTCCTCCAGTTCACATACTCGGTTGCCCACTCCTTACGGGCGCAACGGTGCCTTGTTCTTAATGTAACGCATACCATTGGTCGGCGAGCATACAGTCGTACGTGGAGCCGGTTTCGGACAGTTTGAATCGAAATCGTGGTGCCAGTAGTCGAGCGAAGGTGTTGCTGAAGAAGAGTGGCATTCATATTTCGGTGTCTCCGAGCCGTTGGTGTTAAATATCTATCTTCATTGGGCGTTGTTGCACGTCTTCGACCTTGTCCTGGTCTTCGGCCTGCACTTCCAGTCTCCAAGAAACCGTTCCAGATTCTGGAAATCACAACTTTGGCTTGTGTTTGCCCCCCCCCCCTCTAACCGTCCAACAATTCTGCAGGCTTCTTTTAAATGTCTTCATTGAGAAATCGCAATCATCGAAACAACACACTTATTGAATGTCGATCATTCTTTTCTGCTTCGTCTTTCGTTAAGTTGAAAGGCAAATTTCATTCGCTGCCGCTAAAGCGTCGTTTGTGACGTCAGACTCAAAATTTGCATACTCCGAAGTTTGAAAATGTGCATTTGTGACTCTTTTTTTTTTCCATTTTCTGCAAAAAAAAATTTCGCTTATACCGTTATTTTATATAAGACTTAAAATATCCTTTAATTGTTTTGAGCAATGTAAGTAAATATGTACGAGTCAAAATAAAATGTTTTACAGCATTAGTCTCGTTGTTTAATAGCCACACCATAGATGCTTGTCAATTAGAATACTGTTTGGCTGAAGAACTTCCGAGTTCCCATCATGCCATCGACCACCACTTCAAAAAATTGGAATTACCTTTCATATATAAATATCATGTTATTCTAGATATATCTAGGACTTGAAATATGATTTTTAGCAAATGAAATGTCATTTCTTAGCCTTTTTCTCTACTTGCTTTGGAACTAAGAGATTTTTTTTTTCTAACGATAAGACCATTATAATTGGATTTTTGGAATACTCTTCGAATTGCTTCTGAAAAAATACATTTTCCTATTGCTACAGAAGTAGATGAGGCAATTTTTACATCGCTCATTTTAGGGATTTTCTTACATCTCGAAAAATATTTTGATTGGTTATCGAACTAAAGGACAATTTTCCTCCTTCTTCCAAATTAATTTGCAATGTGCTCAATTTTTTTTTATAATTTATTGTACCCATCCGTGACTACATTGAATTTCCTTTGCAATGTCAAGCAGAAATAAACTACATCAAACAATTTTCCAAATTTCAATATCAGTTTCAGCTCAGGAATTCATTTTTATATCTAAAAAATATTTTTTTCTCGTGGAAATCAAATATTATTATCTTACAGAAAACAGAACTATATATATTATCGTGAATCATAACAAAAACTAAAAGTAACAAAATCGCCATTTTCACAGGGGGTACATTCAATTTTGTGAGCCTGAAATTTGCAGCTCTGACGTCAAATTTTTTAAAATTTAAAAACTATCGAATCTTCATTTTAGTTTTTAATCTAATACACTTTGTAATGTGCATTTTATTACTCCTATAAATATTAAACCTGAGTATTTAATTATATTGTTTTAGTTTAGTTTTTATTAACGTGGCACTAGAAGCAACACGAGGGCTATTGGCGACTACCCCTGAACTGACATTTTCGTAATTTTGAATCTCGGTCAAGGGACGATACTTGAGCCGGCACCCTTTCTCCTAACTTCCACACTATGCTAATGGAAGGACTTTTGGCCCCGACAGATTTAATGTGTATCAGCCCCAGCTACACGGCGGGTCTTTAGTGTGACCAAGGTTCGAACCCGCGACACGGCGAAAACCACCGGCCACGAGTCTGAAACCATGACCACTAGGCTACCTCGACCACTTATATTGTTTTAGATAACTTTCCCTTTTCTAAAACACAGTCAGAGGTTTATACTCAATTTTGGGAGATTCTATATTCTCACATAAAAAATTGTTGAAAAAATTGTGTGCCTTGAAGTTAGATAAATTTCCTCATCTATTAATTAACGATGATTTTATTCTCATTTCTTAAAAATATTGGTATTGTTTTTAAGGTTTTGCAGGTGAGATTTTTTTTTAGTTTACGTTAATTGAAAAAACTCCAGATGCATCATTTTCGTGGATTTTTGGATCCAACTATATATACTTTACAGAGTGTATATAATTGTATAGTATACATAGTTTACTTTAATTTTATACATAAAAGTTTCATATCAAAACAGTACAAATAATATATTTACGAAACAGTAATGCATATGCGAAAAAGTGGTACCAAATACGTAATTCCTTTCTCTCGATTTTAAGGACATTTTACCCAAGTGCTATGGAGTAACAGCAGAGAGCTCGGAATCGGCAAAGCCATCAGCAAGAACAACAGGTTATACGTCGTCGCCAATTATTACCCAGCGGGGAATGTCTTGAGGAAGTTCGCCGAGAATGTTCCGAATAAGCTCCACAGCAACAACTATTTGCACTACAACAGAAGGATACTCAGCAGACGACTGGATATCAATACCTACTATTCGACAGAACATTTCTAAATTTTCATCAATCAAAATGTCTCGAAGGAATAATATTTCAACCCTTTGATTGATTGGTTTTTGTGGGATTTAGAGAAACGAAGGCCCTTCGAACGCATTACCAGTAAAATTAAAGATTTTTTTTACTACTAAAATCTTGTTTTCAAGTAATGGTGAATGGCGATGACCTCAAAACAAAAATCAAACTTAAGTGTAATTTGTTACACAAAATCAAATTATTCATAAATTGAAAATATTGAATTGTGTTATATACTGAATGCACCAGAAAAAGATACTCTATGTTCATATATAAACTAGCAAAAGCCGTTATTTTTCTCGCGTAATGAGTGAAAGTTATTGACACAATGAGCCATATGTGGCTATGCTGCGCCAAACAAGATTTAACTGTGGTCTAGACGGAACATCTGTTGCAAATTCTCAAAAAATTTCACAGGCATCATACTATTTGTCATTCTTATCCATAAAAATTCGAGGTTAAATTCGGGAATAGGGTGTCCCTTAGGCGATTGGCGACTTTTTGGGAGCATTAGCTACTTTTGGGGGCAATAATGATTTAAACGTGGCGACTTACTACGGTAACCCTAAGCATACTCAATGTTTAAATCACACACATTTGGCGACCTATCTAGTAAGTCGCCAACTTTCATCGCCAATCACCTAGGGGACAGCCTATTCCCGACTGCAACCAATTCGATTTGGGAATACAGCGGTTTAATGTGACCACTTTAAGATATATCGTTTGCCATTTTAACAATTCAGAAAGATCTTTTAAAGTTTCATTTTACAATGTTAATGATTTTTACCTACAAGTATATGCATATTTTTTCTTTTTTACAGTCCTTTCTTAAATTTTGCTATTTACATGGTTTTGTCTTATCTATTTTCAATTTGGTCTATTATTGTCTAAACTTTTCTACTTGGTTAGGTGTGCTTTTAAAAGATTGATTTTTATTTCAAAAATTTTAAATAGTACAATAGAATCCTTCAGACTCTCTTTTCCTTTAAAAATTTGTCACCAAAGAATTTTTCATACCTTTTTGCCTTGTAAAAAGGTGTGAAAACAAAAAAAAGCACACACACACCCATAAATTTTGTGCTTTGTATAAAAAAACATGAAGTTTTAGATATTTTTATCTGTTTTTGTTTGTTATATGTATATAAAGAATTAAGATTTGTTAAATATTTAAGAATTTTTGATGTTTTCCTTTCTATCTTATTGTATTTTGATTATTTGTATGAATTTCTTGCATGCCTTCGTATTCATATCATAAATTGATTTGTGTTGTTATATGATTGTAAAAATAAACAGATGTTGATATCTCATAATACTACCTGAATTTCAAATAAATAATCCAAAACATTCAAGAAATCAATAATTATAAAATTCCATTTTCAATGCACAACAGCTATGTCGAATTAATTCAAGTATTGGAGCAGTTTATGCTTGTATTATGTACAAAGAGGTATACAAAGAAAAACAAGTGAAATACCCTTAAAAAACTCCAGTTTACAAAGCAGATGGTTATCCAATTTATAGATTTTCGAATGAAAAGGAAACATAGTTTGAAAAGGAAAAAGCGACTTGACAGAACACTATACTTCTTGTTCTGGAAATAATAGATTGTTGAGTAGATTCCAATAGACAAATCATTGGAGAGTATACACTAACATCAACCTATTATTCAACATGTCCTTTCACTACACTTTGAGGGTGTTTTGAAATAATATGAAAGATTATAAAAATGAAAATGAATTCAGTGATAAAGGATTATAACTTCAATTTTCATGTATCTTTTTTTTAGTTTTCACTCCTTTGATCCAAGTTCACACATTTATGTTGCTTTGTTTTTTCATTATGCATGTTGTTCTGTATTCTGACATCATATGAAGAAAGCTGACGTTTTATGCTGGAAATTACTTATATTTTCAACATACTTCTCCAACATAAATGTATAAGAAAAAAAAATTGTGTTTCTTTTACATCAAAAACAAAAATTCCACATCTGTTGCCTGCCATCCAACGTTTTCTTTAAATTTAAAATAAAAATTAAGTGGTGGTGCCAACTGCCACTGTTCAAATGCCAATGCACCTTATAGTTTTGAACTAAGGTCAGATGACGAAGTCAACACCCGAGATGTCATCCAATCTCCAGATCCCTGCCAGAAGTTTAGCGTGATAAGATGTGATAAATGCCAAAGTAGTATGATCATTAAATATTAAGCATAACACATCACAACGTACTAGAATGATTTAATACAAGTGTAACCTCGATCTGCTTGTATGTGTTAAAATAATCAGATCTTGAGTATTACAAGTTTTTTTTTTAATTATGACAAGTTGGGCTGTACTAATAAATGAAATTTCTTATCAAGCTGAAAAAGAGAGGGAAAATAAATAGCTTATGAAAATTACATCAATAGCAAGAAAAATAGACACAGAAAATTCCTTTTAAAATAAATAATAAAATCTTGGGTAAACACTGTCATTCTCAAAAATTATGGAAATAAATTTGAATAAGAAAGGGATTACGAAATAATAAACACAATAACTCGTATTAAACAAACACTTTATTTTTTTCAATTCTAATACATGCAGAACCTTCTCTAATATATTCCTCTAAACAATCCAATAAGAATGAAAAAATGAATAAATGGATTATAATATATTCCAATACAATATTAGTTCAACATACACTCGCACATTTTTAAAAAAAATTTCCCTGTCATACAAAAACACATAATGACTTATAATGATTTAGAACGAGATCAGTAATATGCACAAAACCCTTTTGTTAAAATTGAAAGAATATATATATCTACACGATAAAATGGTACAATAATAATTACACAAAAATGACTTGGATGAATCAATATCCGGAAAAAAAATGCACTTAAATATATCGATGTAATAAAATCAGTATCAGACATGTTGTCTTCCGTGGAAATAAAAATATTAAGACCCTAGCAGAAATATATATATATAATCTTTTCTCCTTCAAAACTCCATCTTCTAAAAACCAGAATTTTCATTGGATTTTATAAATGTTATTCTTACTCAGGAATTTGAAAAAATTGTTGAATTTTGTTTTGCAACAAGACGTAAATAATGAGATGCAATCTTGGTACTGAATATATATATGGCTCAAAACATGTTAACTTCCTTTTAAGTTTTTAGTTGTAAGGCTAAAATTATGCAATAGGAGTTCCAGAATTGATCTAAAAAGAAAAACAATTAAACAAAGGGAAATAAATGCCTCAAATGATTGGGATGTAGATCCCACTAAATTATCAAAGTAATGGAATGGATATTACTACATTCCAAGTCATTAGATCATTCTGAATCGCACTATTGGATCCTTTTAAATTTTAAGAAAGATAGATGGGTAGATACTTAGGATGGAGGGGGGGAGGAGAGAGAGAGAAGGCAATTATGTTTTGTATAAAAGGGCGATTTTATTCAATAAAGGACAAAATTTAAGAGGAAAAATAATTTAAGTAATAGAAACATTCATCTTCGGAAATTACTTTTAGCTTAAAAATTATGATAAATGCTTAAATAATTTTATTTAAGCAATTTCGAACCATAAATAATCATGGTTATTACATAATCATTATGTACAAAAGGTTGAGATAAAAAAAAAAAAAGCAAAGCAGACCAGCCAATAAAACCTGTCTAGAATGAACAATAATATTTAAGATAAAAGCACTAAACACCGAATGTCTAGCATTTTTCTTCAACTCATTCATATATAATTGTAATTAAATAGCTGTTTATTTTTGTTGGGTTATATTGTTACATTAATACTGATCAGTGGATTATTATTGATACAGGATCTAGCGATTTTTAGCCGCATCCCAACTACACACAACCAACACCTGACTTTCATAAGAAAAATTTTCAGTTGCATTGTTACATTCCCATGTTGCAAATTTTAGAAGGATCCAATTCCAAATGTATAATTACAAAATCCCAATTCCCTCAACCAGGTTTTTTTAACACAGCACCTGAAATTCAACAGAAATTCAGGTGAAAATGTCTTAAATGTTGTTTTAACAACATGTCTGATTCAGTTTTAAAAAATGTGAAAATATAAAAAAAGAAAAGAAAATCATGCTATTTAAGAAAAAAAATAAATACATCAATGATCTATACAAATAACATGCTTCATTTGCTGTATTTTCAGTACAAAAGGTGATTAGTTTATCTATTTGCTTGAATATCAAACATGAAAAGACATGTACATGGTACACAGGAAATTTTTTATGACAGTTTGAGTCATGACATTAACATTGATTCCAGCTCAAATGCATCTATTGTGTACCACAGTATGCAAAAGTACACTTCTACAAGGAAATTTTGAAGTCTATAATTTTTAAATATTCAAAACAAAAAGTATGAATGATCAGTAAAATTCAATTTTTATAATATATAGTTAAAAAAATCAATTTGATAAAGAAAGTAAATAAAACTATAATTCGACAAATATTTTGTTCGGAACAGTTACATAACACAAGTATTTTAGTACATTTTAAAACACTTTTTACATTCATACAGTTGATGATACAATCAAGATACATAAAAGAAAAAAAAATACTGGTTTAAAACATAAAAATTAATCAATTGAATCATAATGAATTAGATGAAATACCAGACTAGTTCAAAAAGCACTAAAAAAACTAAATGCAACAAAATACTGGCAAAATATTTTAGGTTTTTTATAGCATATACATACACAAAAATAAGATTTTAAGTACCAAATCAATAGTAATACTAATGAGGAACTACAAAAAAGGAAAAAAAAAGAGGGGAAAAAAAAAAAACATCAACGGCAAACAATAATGAACAGAGATCATAAAAAATAAAACTTGTAAAAAAATTATTCAAGAGTCAAGGATGGGTTTTTCAACAACTTAAAATAAATTTACATTTTGTGTGCTTTTTAATCAGATAAAGCCCTAAATTACATAGGTAAATTTTAGGTAAGAAAAAGTGCTATAATATATCATGTGTAATAACAAGTATTATGTATAAATTAATAACAATAAATTAATAATTAGGTGTGTAAATAATTTAATACACATATCTATAAATCACTAACATCAGCCTGAAAAATTTGTAAGCTCATTTCTTACATGATAAAGGAAATACCACTCTACAAATATGTGATATTAAAAATCACACCATGAAACATTGCTAATATTATATAAGTTCTCGGCTGTTTAAAACAGTTTTAAGTGTTTATATAGTCAAAACTACTGCATTCAATCATTAGAGTATAAACTAACACATCTGGAAACAATATTTGATTAGAAAAAACATTGTACAAAAACAATGGTTGGAGCATGGATTTGAACCATCAAATGAGATCACTTACATTTCTAGTCTATTTTTTAATCAGTTCTATAAAGTGTCCCTCTGAATTTTTAAAAAGAAAACTAATTATTTGCATGCATTAACATTAACATATTAAAGTAAATATCATTATAAATGCTAAGAAATTGTGAAAACAATATTTAATTACATATTAAAATAGAACTCAATAATTGACCTAAAATATTTTAAAATACATCAGCAATGTTATGGGGATTATTACATTTCTAAAAAGCTATAGAAACCAACTTTTCAAGAAAATATACATTTGTCTATAAGGTCTAAAAACTGCCCAAATAGTTTCTCTTGTAACTTTTTATCCAACACTTATTTTTGTCCTGAATAGAAAGCAAAAAGAATAATAGATGGGTTTGCTGATAAACAAGGAGTAAGTACAAGCAAGACATTTTAATACAAAATACAATTTGGCAGAACATCAGATTTAAGGTAAGAAATTATTCATAATTATTTTTAATTAAAGAAAAGCTTTAAATTCCAACATACAAATAAAAGCATAGAAAATAATAAAATTTCAATTTTTTTTCTTCTTTCAAATAATACAATAAAATTATTGAAATCATGAAACATAATTAAAACAATTACTTTCGAAACAATTTTATAGAATGACCGTATTTTTTTAAAAAAATATTTTTATAACAGTGAACATTGAACTAATTAGGAAAGTTTTTCATACCACATGAATTTATCTCCTCATTCTGTCAGAATTACATACAGCAAATAATAATAATAATACATAATATAATTTCAAAAATATATAGAATATATATGTAACACAGCAAACAATACAAATATTCAGCATTCCTGATTTTGTTACATATTCTGAATAGAAGTTTGAAATCATCATTAATTAATGATACATTAATCATCTCTAGTTCAAATTTTTCATACAATCAAAAATTAAAATAATTATAGAGTTGGGCAATGTTCGTTACTTTAGAATTCACATTTCCTACATAAAATTCACAAAGCAAACAATATACAAAAGTTAGAATCACTGTGAAGACTGTTATAGTAAAAAACAAAGATACAATGACAGTAATAAATAACGAAATTTTAGCAAGCAATCAAAAATTAAAAATAAGACTAGTTTGCTTTAAAATTTGGTAAAACTATCACAAAATTAAGATGCAAGCAAACGAAAAATAATAATTAAAAGGAATGAAAAAATATCACTGGGTGAGGAAAAGATAGAAAATAAAAGTCTATAAGAAAATAATAAAGTCTTGGGTTATCAGTCATTGTAACTGCTTCACCAAAAAAAAAAAAAAAAAAAAAAGAGTCTCATTATGAATGGACAATGTTTAACATCAAATATCTTTGAAAGTAGTCACAGAAAGTAACAAATTATAAAACGAGTGACCTACCACAAAACAATTTACATTTGGAATACAAAAATGAAATCATGAGAAATAAATAAAACCATAACATATAAAATTTTAAAATAAAATAAGGTATATTCTTTTTTCAGAATTCTATTTGGACTAGTTAAACAATAATACAATAAATGATTAATTCAGATAGTAATAATGAAAAAAAGAGAGACCTAATTGTTTTCAGCCTTGGTTGTATTTAGAATTAAACTTGCCAGAGAACTTGCATTAAAAAATATCAAAGTCTCCAAAAAATTAACATGATTTAATTTTTATATGTATAATATTTAGATAGATAATACTGACAAAACAACATCACAAAGAATGGGGATTTTTTAAGAAATTTTTTTAAGTCTAACTTTTTTATTGGAGTAAACATAAGATAGCAGCATCATAAAAGAAACAAGATATTGATTTCTGTACTGAGAGCTCGATAAAACATAAATAATTGAAATATTAAAAAAATATGGAATGTAAAAGTTTATAATAGGTATAATAGATATAAATGCTAATTTTTTTTTAAAGAACACACAATGCAAATTTCTTTTATATATAGTAACAATAGCAAAAGACGAATTTTAGTTTCTATATGAGATCATTATCAAAGACGCATAAAAAAAATTTTTTTTTTGGCACAATTTGATAACTAATAAATTTTAATATATGTTTTCTTGCAATAAGTTAGTTTATTTTTAAGTAAATCCCTCCTTTAAAAATGTATCCAATTTTTTCTTTATTAATAAGGTTGGTAAAAAAGAAAAAGAAAGCAAGTAAAAATTTATCATAATAATTTGCTATTTCATAAGCAATGTTCAATCATTTAAAAAATCATATTTGTCAAATTAAAAAAAAAAAAAAAACTCAAGCAAATGAAATATATTCTTTTATCTTCTCTTATTTATAATATTCACATATTTATTATTACATGAATGCTTCATTAAATTTACAAAATTCATTTCATGTGTTTCATTTAAAAAAAAAAAAAGGTGGGGGGGAGGGTCTGAACTTATTATTGTAAACATTGTAATACAAATACATGAAGTTTCATTTTTTAAACTTTTATTAATAATTAATGAACTAGTTAAAATGGTTTTATTTGGCCATGTAATTCTTGAAGCGACTTAATTTTGTAAAATGTTTCTAAATGAAAGATTCTCGGACACATCAATATTTAAATATTCTCCAAAATTTTACCTTTGTTTTCTTTCAAAAAATGTAAATTAACATTTGTTAATATCAAAAATGAATTCAGTAACACCAAATTGGCCATGTACATTTAATTATAAATGTATACAAATATATTCAGAAATTTACAAACAATTAATTTATACAAATCAGGACATTTACTAAAAATTTAGTGAAGTACTTTTCAAATAATGCAGTTAAAATGGAACTAAAGCCATGCGGAATTATCATAAGTGGCAGATTAGTGGAAAATAACTCATAACACATTTAAACAGCAAAATCTATGTATTTTTGTATACTACTGAATACAGCATACATAAAAAAAAGTGTCAAACACACGAAATAATTAAAACTACAAAAAAAAGTACTGTTTTGTATTGATAGATAACAATATTCCATTGTAGTGCAAGGCAAATTTTTGCAACAGTGAATTGTCTGCCCACATAAAAATGCTGAATTATTGGCAGGACCAATAAGGTGATGTGCCAAATTATAGAAGATTCGGTGGTTAGTTTCATTAATGTCACACATGTAGCAACACTAAGGACTATTGACAAACAGACCTCGTTCAAGAGACGAGTACGACACCTGAGCTGGCACCCCGTCTACTAATTTCCAAACCACACCAACGGGAACCAAATTATAGAAGGAGTATCATTTAAGTGTACATGATTATCATGAAAAAAGAAATAACTAACATTACAACAATAATGACAAAAACACCAATACAATTAGATTAAATAGCTGCCCAAAGTCATTAACCAAAATAAAAATTTGGATAATAAATTTCAGTATTATCTTCAGATATGCTGACATAATTCAATTAAAAAAATATGTCTTGCATACCATTTATGATGCTGTTAGGTTATTTTCGATCCAAGTAAAAAGTTAATATCAAGAAATTAATAATAATTGTATTTAGGAAAAGATTTTTAGGGATAGAATCAGTAAGAGTAAATAAAAAAACTAGAAACTAATTTTCACTTGTGAAATTGCAATTATGATGCTAAGATATTGAAATTATTTAATTTGAACTGTTTTTATTATAAGTTTTCAATTTTTTTTTTCTTTCACATTCTATTTTTACCATAAATAGAATATCTTATCTTTTATGTACATGGTTTTCTAACATGGAAATAGTGTAAAAATAAAACATTTCTCATGTAATAGAATTTTACAGCTCAGTTTACTTTGTTAGGCATAAGGAAAGTTAGTACATAGATACACACATTAAAACCATATGGGTTATTCAAAATTAGTGAACATACAACAAACCTGCAAATTTTCTGCTTAAAACCTTCTCAATATATCTGAATTTATACATTTTCTTAAGATAAAAAAACATTCAATATTTACATTTGTTTAAAATTTTATAATGAACTCATACATAAAAGCGAACAATATTATTTCCTCAGTATTGAACAAAAAAAAAAAATATATAATAATAATGATAGTGTTCCATATATACAAAATAACATTTAATATATGTTCTTAATATCTAAAACTAATTAATAATGCATCTTAATATAAATATCATAAACATTAAAGATTAAATTTATCTTTACGGAAGCACACTCTTGCTATCCAAATAGAATATAATACTCGTTTCATTTCAGACATGCACAATTTATAAAATTAACAAATCAGATAAGTACTCTTAACTTCTCAAAATATTTGATCATTTTTTCAAACAATGGTTGGTTTAATGTGAATGACTAAAAGTAGAAACAAAACCTTTCCCCCCTGTTTCCATGCATCAAAAAATAACTAAAATATAAATAGAATAGAATTTGGGAGAAAAAAAAATTCACACAAACGAATATTAAGAAGTAAACAAATCAAATTCAAATATAATACAAGTTGCAATTCAAATAGATAATATATCATAATAATTTTAATCACAGAGTAAAATCACAAGTTTTTAAAGACATACTAACATTATAGAATCATATTTAATAAATAATAGTAATTCACATGATAAAACATTATTTTGATCATTTTTAGAAACTTAGTTTAATAATTCTTTGCCATCAAAAATTGTTTTCATTTCGTAAAATAATATATCAAAATCATCCAAATAATAATAATTTACATTATAAAAATATGTTTATAGATTTGTAATAAAAAAAATCAAATTTATATTTTGATTACATGTTACAACTGTTATATCAAATTATCCTAAATTTAAATAACTTTTTTAAAAAATAAAAAGATAAATGTAAAATAAACTAACATATTCAAACTACCTTCCAAAAATAAAACTACTCTTCTAAGCCTAATTTTTGCTATGTGCCCACTAACTTAATATCTACAGATTCTTGAACATTACATGATAAAAAATAAGAATTGATTTAGGTAGTTCAAAGTCTACCAAGTCAAAATATGAACTACAATATTGGCTTAGATTTCTTTTTTAAGAAAAAATATTTTGGTGTAAATATTCTTCTCTTTGAGTATTGTAGTATTTACATATCTGGATCATCAGTTTCATTATCTTCCATTAGAATTCTGGTGTCAGACTTTTTCCTTCGACTATAATCAAAATAAGTAGATATAATAGGTTCTAGGAATATATATTTAATTCAGATCATGAACGCACATTCAACATACACACGTATATATATATATATATATTACACTTTTTGAATAGTAATTCTTCAATAAATAGTTTTTCATCACATTATAATTCTTTGCATATCAACATTTTAAATGAAAATAAATAAATCTTTTTTTACTGCATTTAGAATTTAGACATAAGCAAGCCCAAAATAGGAAGCAAAAAAAAAAAAAAAAAAAAAAAAAAAAAATATTTAAATATTTTAATTTAAAAAAAAAAAAAAAAAAGTCTAATTAAAACTTCTACAGTTTTACAAGCTGAATTTATACACAGTACTTAGATAGAACAATTTAAGTTTTTTACACATTTTTAGTGGTTAAAAATTTATATGCAATTCATAAGTAGTTAAAACGTAAAATTATTAATATTAACATTTTTGACAGTCGAGTTCATAAAATATTTTTGAAAATGAATTTTTAAAAATATCAAAAGCACCAAATGAATTTCAAAAGACATAAAAATGTTCCAATAAATTCTATAAACTCAATTAGACGATTAATAAAATTTAAAATTAAGAGTTATAAAAAAATTAAAAAACATGGTTATTATATATAAATTTTATGATTAATCTCAAAAAGGAAATTCCAAAAAACATAACTAATTTTTGAGATAAATTAAAAATGAACAGTTGATACACAACTGATGTCCAAATAAAAAATTAAAAACACATTAAAAAGTTAATTTAATTTTATATGTAATCATAATTTAGTCAATGGGTGAAATTTAAATTTTGGAGATATAACAAATCAAAGACAAACTGATCAGGAATTTTTAAATTGATTCTATAATGAACAAAAATATGTAAAATAACATTAGAGAACCTACTTTGGGTACTTCCTTTCCTTCTTCCTTCGATTGATGACACCATCTGGCTCATCCATCATGCACAAAAGAAGAGTTTGATCACTAGAATCTAAAGGAGCTACAGATATATCTCGAACAGCTCGAAATTTACCACAGTTGTTAAGGTGTTCATTCTCCAGACGAAAAAAGTTCCATACAAATCTCCTATTAGATAATGTAAGTTAAGATATATGTTATTCAATCACATTTTTATGGAGACTTT
This sequence comes from Nephila pilipes, assembly GCA_019974015.1. Classification (NCBI taxonomy): domain Eukaryota; kingdom Metazoa; phylum Arthropoda; class Arachnida; order Araneae; family Nephilidae; genus Nephila; species Nephila pilipes. The sequence continues at coordinate 430,024 of BMAW01108376.1, read as the reverse complement.
TAGAACACAAAGATACACTATTTTTGCACTTATTCCCATTTCCGCACTTCATATTTTGTAATGAAAACTATGAATAAATTATAGTACAATAACATACAGATTTTTCGCCCAACCACACTTCTCAGTGACTGGACTTTAAAAATAGCCACAAATATTTATAATGGCAAGCAGTAATAACAATAATACCTTTTGTTCTACTGATGGTAGAATAATAAAATAAAAAATGGCTGAAAGGCACTAAAATTTTCTTAATTATGATTGATTGATTTTATTAATGTCACACTAGAAGCAACATGAAGGTTGACACTATTGGTGATGGACTTCATAATTTTGATCCTCAGTCAAGTGACGAGACAACACTTGAACTGGCACCTTCCTCTCCAAACTTTGACACTATGCCAAAGGAAAGAGTTTGAACCTTGAGAGATTTAATGTGCATCAGTATCCACTACACGCAGGGTATTTAAGTGGCATCAAGGCTCAAACCTGACTTGACGAAAACTGCAAGCCACATATCAGTGACCATACCACTTGGCTGCCGCAGCCTTCTTAATTATAAAAATATATATGAATTTTGCCCAATGAAAATAATTTATAAGTATTTTTGATAAAATTTTAAAAAACATTTTTTTATATCTAAATTAATTACTCCACGAACTGGAGAAATGCAACACTGTGCAACTTTGTTCCATATATACGTTACACATTTTCATTAAATTTTTAAAAACACTTTTTAATTGGGTATACATATTAGTTATAATGCATCACTAGGTAATTCCAATTATATATAAGTATGTTACTTTTCAAAGCATTCCATTATGCAGAGACCAATATCACATTTCCTACAAAAATACAGTGTTTGTCATTTTATTTTGTGAACACTCTAGAACATCTTTGATTATCTTTTGATTAATTTCATTACATAAGTTGTTGATATTGTATTATTTCTTGGCAATGTTTAGAATTGAAAAGTTCAATAGTCTGGAACTTCTCTTTCTTGGTAGAAGCGTAAAACATTATATTACTCATGCAACTGAGTTCCAATTGCTAATGAAAAAAATATTTTCTATCTCTCTTTATTTTCAAAGCAATATTACACTACCAATTACTGAAATCAATATTGTTACTCAGCCACTGTAGCCCTGCTAAATTTGAGATAACAACCATGTCACATTAGTGTTTTGCCAAATTATAGAGCTCCAATATAACTTTTACAGAGATACCAAAGGTTTATTATGCTAGATAAAAATTTAAAGAATTAAAATATGTATTTAATGTGTTTACTCACATTTTGAACCTGTATAAATGATAAAAATATCAAAATTAATGCAATTAAATGGTAAGTTTCATTGGCATTATAAAACTTGTTTATTCCTATTGTTGCGTCTGTGAGAAGCTGAGAACTACTCAACCTGTAAAAAGAATTTTTGAAAATACATCGGCACGCTGTATTTGTAGTTGAAATTTATGAAGAGTGAATAAAGTTTATTGCAATTTGTTTTTTAGTGAGAATAATCCTTTTTTTTAGTTACTTTATTTGCCTAAAAACTATAAATTATATTTTACAAGTCAAAGAATATGAGCATCAAGCATTCAAAGAAAGATTAAATTAATATAGTGTTGTACTAAGTGCTGATGCAAATGCAACACCTACCATTCAACAAAGCAGCTAAAAGTGCCATTATATTTTTCAACAGCACTTTTAATGGATGATCTGCCACATCCAGCTTCCGAAATCCATGTCAAATTTTATATTTCTGAAGCTCATCATTGGAAAGCACAGAAGTACTTTCATTGCTCAGATAATGATAAAATTGTTTTGTTTTTCAATTATTTCAGGCCTTAACACAAATTTCTATCAGATCTTTTCTTATTATAACAAGTGTAAAATGTACTATCAAGAATTTCGGATTTAGGTTTCTTCCATGTGTACCTTGAATCCATATTTTTTGATGTTAGGGGTTTGGAACAGCAAACTTCTTATATAATTTCTTAATGTCAAGAATTTTCTAAGAACCAATATTAAAGTCACTCATTATAAAGTTTCAATTTTCACCTTTTTCAAGACAACCATTTATATATATTTAGTTTTGTTGTACATTGACAGTTACATGGTTACTCTTCTTAGCACTTGAAAACACTTGCTGGGCTTGAAGAACATTTATTGTACTGTGCACTGTATGTACACAATTGTAATATTGTGCAAACATGATAATGTAACCCGCTAGAAAACAAGAAAAACTGTACTGGAATGATAACAGACAGTTACAGTAAATACTGAGGAAAAACACCAGCAACAGTGTCATGATCAAGCAATCTAGGTCAATAAACACCTGAATCCACACACAAAAAATCCAAAAGCGAATGGCTCAAATGTTGCTGCATTACAGAAAATGCCAAATCATTTAATGCAGGATAAAAAAAAAAAGTGCCTATACGCACCCTGATATGCATCATAATAGATTTATTATAATGTGTAGATCAGGATAATTAACTTAAAAATTCTTTAATATGATTGATAAGAAGAAGAATATATTTTACTCCCAAGTTCATGATCTAATATATATATATATGGTGCTTGTATATGTAATGAAAAATTATACCATTGTTCTGAGAAATAAGCTTTTTACTTTTCATACAGCCTGCTCATTGAATCTGCACTTGCATTAGTTGCTTCTATTTGCAGTCTTTTGTGTAAAAAAGGTAAGGAAATTTAGAGACATTTTCCCTTTTAATTTAATTATTACACAGTAGAGATTTATTTTACTAATACCTTTCAATTATTGTTTATGCTATATGTCAGAAATGCATTGTTTAGATTTGTAACTGGAAGTTTACACAAGATGAAAATATTTTTTTTTTTGTAAGAAAGCTAAATCAAAGTTGACAACTTTAAATTAAAAGCTCATTTGATTAAATTAGCTTTTTTAATCAATACAATTATAAGAAAGTAGTAATAGGATAAACTAAATATTTTTGGCAAAAAAACTCACAAAAATGTTCCCACCAAAAAAATAATAAATAAATGAACTTAAATTAAAGTAATTAAAAAATAAAAATCATTAAAAAACTTGCAATACATTTTTTTTTTATCTAGAGTTGTAATCAAGAGTAAATCATCTCTACCATTCATTGAATAATGATATATAATATATAATATAACTAAAATTACAGATCATGATTATGAATATACACTACTAAAAAAATATTTATTATCCTTTCTAGAATAGCCATTTGTAGTGACACACATAGCCAATTTGTTAGTGGTCACCCTTACATCTCGACAAGATCCTTATTAAAGACAGCAGGATTCATGAGAAAGGGAGAGTAACTTTTCTGTTTTTCATGAACTTTAACCTTTTTTGATTCCCTTGGAAACCAAGTGAATTAGACTCTAAAAGGTCAACAACAGATGTCCAGTTTTGCTTGTGTAGATTTCTGCCTCGGGTTGGAATACTTAGCAATCAATAGTTAAATTTATTACATTCAGCTATCCAACCAAAACAAAGGATTATGTCCTGTGCTTGGAAGAGATGTGGCCAATTCATTCTACCCAAAATTTCTGAAGAGAAGGGACTTCAGAGATCTACCAAACGTTCGACCAGAATGTCTTGTTTGAGGTAATGGAAATACTTTCCTAGCTTGTAATGTGCACGCAAAATGTTAATTTGCATAGTAAATGTATGAGAGACAGGTACTTTATCTTATTAAGATCAACTTTAGAATTTTCAATTAATGATAATAAATTAGTATAAATAGTATTTACCAAGTATATCATTTTAACGTAACTAAACAAATCAACCAGCTTAAAATTAATTTGGTTACTAAATTCTAGACATACTTTATCATAGTCACTTTAATGTTATAAATATGTTCAAACCTACTTTATCATTTCCTCTAAAACAGTGATATAATGTAAACAGAAAATTAATTTTTTTAAAAAAATTTAGATCTAGTTCTTAATTAGATTTCCCTTTCCAGTTGTATTAAAGAAACTTTTTCAATAAAAATTGTAAACAATTTTTTTAAACAAACGTTATTGAATTTTACATTCAAATCACCTAGAAATGTTTTCTGAAGAAAAGAAATGTAGAAGGCCAAAATCTAAATGAAGCTGCATAAAATGAAATCTAAAAGGTTTTAAAGATAAAGTACTTAACACAAAAAATTCAATACTTCATTATTAAAAAAAACATCAAAAATATCTAAATATGTTTATCTTTCCTGGCTTCATTGAATTAATTAAATCATAAATGGAAAGAAACTTTAAACATTAGCAGTAATTTAACTTTTTTAGATGGATTCATAAACTTTAAATTATTTTAGTATAGAATTTTTAATAATTCTTTTTTCAAATATATATATAAATTGAAATACTAATGATCTAATGACAATGTCTTATATTGGTAACAACAATACAAAATATTTTTTCCCCCTAGAACTAAGAATTCAAAGACAAATTTAACATTTCCATACCTGATAACTTCCAGTGGTGCAAGTACAGAAGACATGATATCAGCATGAATAAGACCCATCTCAGTCAAAGAAACTGATAATGTCCAACCAAACCTCAATATCAAATCTTCTACGATAGCAAAATAATAATAATTCTAAAAAAAAGGAAGGCACATTGAACATTTTTTGCACCATACTCAAAATAAATACAATTGATAATTTTAAATAGAAAAACTTTTTGGAAAAAAAAAAAATTCCTATGACATTCAATTAAAACATTTAACATATTTCTTTTTTTTTTAAAAAAAAAAAAAAATCATACTTACTGGAGATGAATATACAATTTCTTCACGTAAAAAGCGATTTTCACCTGTGTTTGCATCGAATAAACCCCAATCCATCTTTATGTCCCAGATATAGGTGTAGATTGAACTAACAAAACCAAATACAATCCATAGATAAAAGAAAGGATTTTCCCAGGTAGAACCATAATCATCTATAAAACCAAAATATAAATTGTGTCAATGAAAAATTATTTTTTTTAAAAAAAAAAAATTTCATATCATAAAAATTGCAATCACTGGAATTACAATAATTTGAAAAGGTTTTTTAAAAATTTTATTTTCAATAAGAGAATTCAGATTCATTTTTTTAATTAAAGGAACAAATAAATGCAATTTTTCAATTAAAAAATTTAAGGAGAAAGGCAAAGCAGTAAAGAAAAGAGTGAAATACAGATCTTTCATTTGTGTAGATGTTGGCAGAACTGAAGGGAGGGGAACCAAAGAAGCATAAAATATGTTATCTCTTTGAAGTTGATTTTTATGTTTGGAGGAAGGATTAAGCCAATCTCTTTAAAAGGGATCAGTTGGAATGTGTTTAGTTAAAAAAGATGGAGATAGAAGTAATTATTGCAGATATGATATACAGAATTTAATGACTGTAGTTTTAAGAGAATAATATTTATAATAAAAACAGAACTATAAAGTAAAATAATGAAAAACAGATAAAGATCAAAAAATAACTTAAAAAATAAAGATATTATCTCAATATTGTAAAAGGTAATGATGTAACAACAAGCATAGGTATAACAAAAAGAGCAAAAAGTCAGAGTAATTCAAAACTATTAATTGTCAGTTTCAAAATCAAATAGCTGCTTATCTTGTCTTAATAGTTTCAACTATTTTAATTACTGAAACAAAAATAAAGCTAGTCGTATTATCAATATTTAATTTGGTAACTTTATTTCCTAACACAATGACGACATAAAAAGAATGATTAAATGTCATCTTTTTGACAAAAATAAATTCTTAATTTTTTTTAATAAATTGAAGGTAAAAACAAATCTAAAAGATGTAAAACATTAAAAAAAAAAAAAAGGTCTTCAATTCAGATAATTTTTTTTAGAACTATATGTTCTAAATTCCAAAAGTAGTTGCACCATATTATCAGTGACTTATGGATTTAATTATTTATTTATGTCATTCAATAATAAGTTATTTGTAAAATGTCAAAACATGAGAGGTTTTTTTTAAAAAAAATTATTTTTGATAACTTTCACTTCCTTTACATCCTAATAAGTTAAACTGTTCTTGTATTTTTTCTAACATCTAAGACAATCTTTCAAAATACAACTCAAAAACAGGTATAATAACTTTTTTTTTTAAGTTCTTCAAATGTATTTATATTTTTATTTACATTTAACTAACAGAAATCTATACAAAAAATTCCTTTTCACCCTCATAATCTCTGAAAACTATTCTGTACACTCACATTAATAGAGTACAATTACACATAATATTTCTTTAATATTAAGCATTGTCCTTGTGAAAAGAGTACTATTATCCATACAGTATTCATTTCAGAAAAATGTTCAGTGTTTTACAAGTAAATTCTGATAATAAATTTCATAAAACAAATTTAAAGTAACATTAAACAAATTTAAAAAATTACAAAAGTCATATTTATAAGAAAATAAAATTTTTGAATGAAGGATAATAATTAAAATCAAAACATTTTTTCATAATGGTTTTACTGCATAATTATAATACAAAACTAATTATTTATTTAATAACTAGACTTTTATAATATATATTATTCTAAATTGTTTCAGGAGCATCATTTTTAAGTATGATTCATAAATCCATTTTGATTAAATAAGCAAATTATTAAATTATCATTAACATGAATAAAAATATTGATGTCTTATTTTAATTACAATAATTTGCATTTCTCTTTTTTTTTAAAGCAAAAATATTTTGTTAATTGTTCCAGCAATCATAATAATGTATTCAGTACTAATAAAATTCTGTTCAATAATAGACAATAATCAGCATTATAAAATGAGATGAAAATCTTGATTACCTTTTGTATACACATAAAGGGATGAAAATGCAACATTGAAAAAAGTTGTAGAATATTTTCCTGCATTTACAAGATGAGGAAAAGCTTCTTTGGTATCCCTGTAACGACGCAGGCATTGTGCAAAACGAAACCATGCGGGCAGACAAGCAACAATTGGCCTTGATATAAGTCCAACATCATCAACACATTTGTTAGAATCTTAAAAAATATTTGTTACAAATAAGTTTTGAAAGATAAAAACCATTAATAAATGTGAAATATTAGTTATAAATGAGCATAACACTTGCAAAATGTTCAAAACCAATCACAAAATGTTAATATTTCAGAGAGATAAGGAAAATGCATTTTTGTTTAAAACATATACTGATTTGTAAGATAAATTTGTCTAAACTGCGAATGTAAAAAACAATCCAGAAAAACAAAAAATATTAGTTTCAATATGAAATGTCTTAAAAATTTAAATATTAAAAAAAGGAGTTTTTAATCTATAAATGAATAATAATAACACTTTCATTAATTGTTAGAATAAAAAAAAATCATAATGCACCATGCAGAAAATCTATTACTCAAAGCCAGTAGTTATAATTTTATTACACCTGAAATTTATATATATATATATTACACTATAATAAAAGTAATTTGATTTTAATATGATATACAGATTTTTTGCATTAAGTATTACAACAATATTTACTAAGTGGTTTTGCACTAAGTGTTACAACAACTACTAACTAATGCTTTAAGAATTATGCGCAATTAAGAATATCTAAACAAAAATATTCTTTAAACAGTACAGCATATATTCCAACATATGTTCCTCTTCCAATTCTCGGAATTTCTGAATACCTTAATTTATTTACTTAAATCTAATGTATTTTGTTTTAACTGTTATTAAAAACATTAGAATCAATGTGAACAAAAATATTAAAATTATATACAGACTCAAATTAATTTATGAAAACATGACACTTTTTTTCTCTGGACAAATAATATAATTTAGGGTTTTAGTAATTATTCACTGATGATTTTACAAAGATAAATTAAAAGTTTTAAAACTAGATAAATAGGGTTATTTAAAAATATAGAGAGAAATTTAAAATATATTTACTGTAGAATAAGTAAAAAGTAAATTATTAAATTAATGTATCAAGAAACAATGTAATTAATAAGATTAATGTAACATGAAAATAGCTATATTCATTTAAACATGAAATTTCTGTACAAAGCATGAGAACTTTACACATTTAAACTAAAATATTTTAAAACAAAATACTTTAATGTTCTTATCTACAAAAATGTAACAGATTGGAAGTTGCACTTTTTAAAATAAAATAATGATGTTAAAACCAGAAACAGTAAATACTTAAAGAATTATTTTAATTCATATTTGTAAATCCTTTCTACTAGTTACATATAAACAAATCTTAAAACTGAAATCAACACCAAAAGAATCTTATCTCATTAGGGGAAATACAAATAAATATACTGCATCTTACAAACTATTCTAGATGCCCATTTTTGGAGTAAAAAAAACTTTTTAAGATACAATTTTGTTCATAAAAACAAACTTGGAAACAAGTATTACATTATAGCCAAATGATACTCAGAATTTGAATACAGCTGTTTAATTTTGACAGTAAAATTAAATATATACATGTTTTTGTTCATACAACTGATAATTGTTGATTTAAGATATCCAGTTAATAATCTTCTCATATCTAAAATGTTATAAGTAAACATGTATGTAGAGTGCACAACCTTCTACTTTCACATCATTCTCATATAAGATGAGTTTAATCACTTTATTCAAATTTTCTGGCTGAATAGCTTCACATCCTCATTTATGACTAAACTTTCTCTTTGCACATAATGAAAAACTGGCTTTTAAGATACAAATCACAAAAGGTACAAATTAAATGCGTAAGTTAAATTTCTAATGCGCAAATTAAATAAGTATTAATAACAAATTAAATGCACAAGTTAAATAAGTATAAACCCTTAAATTAAATTTTAAGTGTTTTATACTTATCCATAATTCTAACATACATCAAACATACTTACCTTTTGCTGAAGTTGAATAATGAATTACTAGTAAATAATCAAAACGATTCTTAACTTTAATCCTTCGTCTCTTATTTTAAAAATCATTCTTAAAATAATGATTATGATATAAATTAATTCATTATCTTTGTAAGGATATCTAAGGATTAAAATGACATTGTTAATTAACCCAAACTGTTAAGTTCCTATCTAATGAAGCGGAAAAATAATGAACAACTATGAATTAAAAAAATAATAAATTATAAAAATTCTATTGGTTGAATTAAAGAATCAACAAAAATAGAACAAAAATACTAAATAAGATTTATTGAACCACATGAACCATAATCAATCTTCTAGTGAATTAAAAATTATATGTTTTACTTAAATTAAATAGAAACTTCATAATAGAAAATATGTTTCACAAAAACTCAATATAACACTTTAGATCTATGTTGGCAAGTGTGTAGGTCTCCTCTATGATATAATACTAAACTATGTTTTCAAAAATAAAACTTTAGAAAAATTTAAGCAGCATTAAAAACCCACAACAATGACTCTCAGTTAAAAAGCAATAGTTTCAGTTTTAAAATAAATCTTGTTGAATACATTTTCAAAAAGTATATTTCAGATTTTAGTACTTGTGTATCATCACAACCATTTTGCCAAAGTTTGGCAACTTTTTTTTTTTTTTTTTATAAAAACAGAATTACCATTTAGAAAACAAAAGTAGAAATAATATATAAGGTTGTTGGTTTATCAGAATTTGGCTCACTCTTAATTTTTATGACTATCATCTACATAGTTGTAATAATATATTAATATATCAAAGTTGGGTTTTTTTTTTTTAACTCTCAACAAGAAGTTGTTTTACCTGTATTAACTTCCCAATTTACACTTGTAACATAAAAACACACAAAATATTGAAAATCAACCAAGACAGGAACCAGGCTATTCAGTTGATCAGCTAACCAGAAATCAGCAAATCCAACATGAAAAAAAGGAGCAGCTATAATCCTCCCCTGTAAATATAAATATTCAAATAAATATTAAAATTTTTAAAAAGGAGTAATATCAAAACAAGAGATATCAGATTATTTCTAGAATATTTGAATACAACCAACACCCATTTTTATTCACAGTTTCTATAGAATAACACCCATTTATCAAATTACACAGTTTCTATAGAATAACAACACTTACGGAAATGGAAGAATAAAAATAAAATTTTTATTATTTAGTTTTCATTAAATAGATTTGTTTTGATAATGATGATATTACTTGCCCTTTTCCTTTTTTTTTTAAACAAAAAAAAGTCTAGATAGTTTATCAATCATAAGAACTAATTCATTAGTATCAGTTTAGAAAATGAACTAAAAGATCAGTTAATCTTCCTTTTTTGACATTAGAATAGCAAAAGTTTTTTTAAAAAAAACATGCTCTCTAACACCAGTACAGGAAAAAATAAAGAACATTTTACAACTTGAATATGAATATAAAATTTTTTACATGTAATAGGAAATTTCTTTCTCATAATTTAAATGATTCAGATTCATATAAAGAAATAATCAATTTTTTCCCACCAGTTTGCATTTTCCAAAACTTAATGAAAACAAAGGCTACAAAATTACCAAATTTAAAATTAGCCAATGTGAGTGAGCTATTTTTTGTCTCATGGTATTTGAAACATTCCAATTTGGTTATATTTTTGGAAATTTTAAGAAAGAAAATGGGCAAAGCCACATTTTAATATTATTGTGAACTGGCAATACTTTGCAATACTTAATCATTCTTTAGTTGTTGTTACAAATATTTTCATTTATATACATTTTCAGAAACTCCAAGCAAATTCAACATTAAACTTTCTCACCAAAGTTTGGAATAATAATCAATCAAATAGCCATGTAGTCCTCAAAATATTTGAAACATACTAAATAGTTTGGGCATTGCAATGAATTAGACTTCATTATAAAATCTTTGTAAAGCACCAAATTTGAATTAAAAAAAATTAAGTTTTTTTTTTTTTGGAGCGGAGGGGATCAAATTCTAATTTATATACTTCAGTTACAAGTGTCAAGACATATATTCATGACTATTTTTTTTTTTTTTACTAGGAATTTTTATCTCTTAAATTAGAATAACTTATATTTTATTTGAACTGCACCTACTATTTATTCGAAGATCCTGTTTAAACATGAAATTATTTTCCATAAATTCTTTTTGTGTGTATACATTAAAAAACCATTGATCTCCATAAATTTATTTTAATTAACTAAATTAAAGAATTTATCTTTGAAATCATTAAAATCATAGATTCTACATTTGAAAAGAAACCAACACAATTTAAAAACATCAAATTCAAAACTCTATAGGAAAAAAAAACATACAAAGAGTATAAAATTACTTTTTACTAAGCAAGTTATGCAATTGATATACTGTATTGTTTTTGCATGTTAGTGAAAAAAATTCATCCACCATTTTTACAACTATTCTTCCCAACATTTATAAGCTATAAGTTAGTTAGTTATTTTTTAAGTTTTGCTTTTCTGCAACGTTTGAAACAATGTTACATTTTATGAGAATGATAAATGCAGTTTTTGAAATAATGAGTGACTTGTTATGAATTATGGTGCAAGAGACAAATCAAGCTAAACTGCACCAAACATATGTTGAGAAATTGAATTTTTATGATAATTATTTACATTATAAATAAAATTTCACAAAATTCTAAAAGGATAATTAATGAAAATTCATTTTAAGATGATAAAACATTAAATAAAAATGGAAAAAAAAAAAAAAAAGAAAATCATCTACAAAGAGAAGGTGGAAATAAAAGAAAATACATTGGAAAATGTAAAATAAATACCCTTCATCAACTTTTAATTAATAAAATTTTTACTGCATTATTAGAAGACTTATTTCAATAATAATACAAAATAACTAGATTTGAATTCAATATTATATAAAACTTGTTAATCAAAGAAATGAAACACTTTACATCTACTTCACTACTCTATTTTAAAGGATGCAATACCAGAAAAAATATTAAATACAATAAGCTTCTTCTTCAGCAGCCATCATGGGGCCGGAGATTTGGCTATATCTCCTCAAAACGTTAAGTTCTGCATCCAATTTGGTTCAAAACAATGTATCCAAAAATTTAATACATTTTTTAAATGAATTGTCCGCCTTTAAATAATTTTCAGCAAACTGTAAACAACTTCCATCGAATATATGATTTAGCAGATAACATAGCAAAGCCAAATACATAAATTTCCACCAATGGGGATGGAGTATGCAGTTTGCAGACAAAGTCTGAGAACCAGTGTCAGTATATCAGTGTTAATACTTTTTTTTTATAATAATTCATTTGAAAAGAAATTGTAGTTCTGCAATGAAAAACAAATGACAATTTCCAAAAAATTCCGTGAAGAATTGTCAGAAATTAAGATAAATAGTGACATTGTATGACATAATATGTGCAGAAATTTTCTCCTTAGGAGGGGAGGTAAAAGGTGACAACTCATTCTTAATAAAATTATTAAAAAAGATATAAATTTATATTTCCATTAATTTGTATTTTCCCCATTAATTAAAAAAAAATGATACTGAATTGTTAAGTCTTAAATACTGAATTGTTTGGGTCAATAGATTTCTAGATGGAATCCTTTAAAAAATTTAAAAATCAGAAATTGACCCTTTATAACATTATCAAAAATTCACGAAATATTGGCTGATTAATTTACATGTTTGAAACTAAGCCTGTCTGTTAATAACAAACAAACTTGAACCTGTAAAGTCGGGGGAAAAAATCAAAATCAGATGTTTTGTTCAAGAGCTAGGTCACAAAATATTCCAAAAATCAATTCCGATTTTGAATTTAAAAAAAAAAAAAAAAAAATCTAAAGTGGATTGTGAAAAATCTGTGCTACTTTACCCAAACACACACATAATATATTCTTTTTAATAATATATATGGCAAACGCTTCACCAAAGAAGTGAAAGGAAAAACATTTAAATCATACATTTTTACCAGATTTTCAAGTTCAATTATTGTAAACTAAAATTCTGGAATTCTTCAATATTTATTGTACATTTCATCACAAGACATTTTTATGAGATTCACAAAATATTAAACTATACCATATCTTAGTAAAATGCTCATTTCTCATTCAAAAGAGAACCAAAGCATTAATACCATTATTTCCTACTTTTACGTTGAAAAAATTGATGGATAAAATACATGTCATAACTTAGACTAAATAAAATGTTAAGCATCTAACTAATAAGACTCCTCTTACAATGCAAGAGAAAATTTTTCACTACAATGTATGTATTGGATGCAAGTATCCAGATGTAGGTAACATCTTGATAAATAAAAGAAAGTTTGTACAAGCGTGCATGGCCTAATAGAAATTTTATAAGACACAGAAGCATGAAATTTGGTGCAATGAAACAATGGGTACTTGTAATGATCACTTCAGACCCTTTTTTCAAAAGCCAGATTAGATTTTTTTAAAATTTCGGTTTAAAATAGTTTTTGTCCTCATTTCGCAAGATTCTGGCTCATAATATATAACGGTCTTTGTTGCTTTTCGTTATCTATTTTCCAGTATATTTAATCACTAGTCTGTTCTTTGTAGCAGAATGAGATTTTTTTATTTTTATACATTTGTTCATTCTTTGCTACAGGATTACAAATTCTATTTTGAATGAATCACTCAATAATGATATCCGATGAGCAAATGTACTTCCTACCAGTAAACAATTGCTTCAACTAAGTGCTTCGAATTTTTACAACTACATATATACAAGTGATATCAATAATCTTTCTATTCAAATCATCTTTAATTATTACAAATTCAAAAATCCAACACCTTCAAAATATTAATTCTTATGCAATTTATATTTCTATGCTTTTCACCATTCCATTTTGATCAATGAACAGAATAGAGCTTAAGACCATCACACTATAACTATTGAATCTAGGTTTAAATCAATGCCTTATTTTTCTTCTTCATCGCTTCTATTTTTTTTTTTTTTTTTTTCCTAATTTCAATTTACATTAAGAAAATTTCTTTTTAAATTTAATTATTTTTTGAATAGTTTTCTTTGACATTTTTAAGATTTTATTAATTAATAATGTTGAAGCAATATTTTTCTACACTTTGCGGACTAGCTCTAATATGAAATGTTCCAAAATTATGATTCTTGCACTGGCTTAGAGATCCAATTTTTTTTAAAAAGAACTTGACTATGTGAATTTATTAGCTGATTTTTGGCAAAATTTTGAAAATAGTATTAAAAGTATCAACTTCTTGGTTTTTAAAACATTTTGAATTGTTTCATTCAATATATCGATTTCAATGAAAAGGTATTAATATGATATATGGAAAGAGCATTTGCCTTCTTTAAAATAGGGGGGGGGGGAGAGAACAAGTGAAAAATATTAATCAGTGGGATTTTATAAAAATTTTTAACTACATAACCAATGAGTGAATTTCTATTTTCCATTTGGATCTTGCTTAAGATTTCCACTTCACTTTGCTATGCATAATTCAGATGTAAATAACTACATGGTCTATGTGTATTTGCAATTGTTTATTATTCTCCATAAATTTTTCGGAGATTTTTATATTTCTTCATTTATTTGTTCTACATAAAAAAAACTTATACTAAAATACATTTATAAAGATTTTATTGAATTTTATTTTAAATATCAGCCCATGTAAAGAACAAGTACTTCAGATAGTATATATTATTTCAAAAACAAATGATTTATAGCAATTATCTTACCAACACTCTTAACAGCCAAAACCTTGCATGATGTCTTAGAGTACGAGTTGGATTAAAAAGGAATGCAAGAAGAAGCACTACCAGCATGAGAGGATTGGCATATGCAGGAATGGATAAAGCATCACTGTATAAGAAAGCAAGGACACTCAGAGACCACATTACACTGGTGATTGCAGCTATCTAATGAAACAAAAAAATTGACACCATTTTAATATAGTTATTAAAATTAATCTCAATTTCATTCAGTAAATTTATAAGAAGGAATCAGATAATTGCATCAATAAGCTGATCTAATATAGTAATTTTTCATATTTATGTATTTCAGAATTTTTAAAAAAATTAATGATATTTAGCAATTTATTTGAGAAATACAGATAAACTTCAAATTATGTTAAGTTATTTGTAAAACCCATTAAGATTAAAATTCCCGCTAAATTTATAGTTGTTAAAGACGTTTCAATCCCTAAAAAGTCATGAACTAATGACTGAATACAATAGCACAAAAGTAACGCATCTTTAGATGTTATGGATCAAAGCAAACTGTAATAATTCTTAGTAATAATTAGTAGTAATTTATGGTAATTTTAATTATATTTACTTTTATGGAAAAATGAGGTTTCCGGAAATTAGAGCCTAAAACACAAACACACATGAAATATGTGAAACAAATAAAAATTGAAAATTAGCCCTTTAACATCCATTCTTTAGAAGTTGAAGTACCTAATTAACATATTTCAAAACAGAAAATATTTCATGCATGGACATAATGTCTGAAAATATAACTTTAATTCACTCTAACTTTCAATATTTCAGCCCCATAACTTTATAACGTAGTCATGGCTTTACAATAGAAAAGACTAGATTGGTTTTGTTCATTTAACTGACCAAACCAATTTTGGTTCATTTAAATGAATTGGAAGTAATACAAAAGCTATTAGTGACAGATTTCATAATTTCGAGTTGAATTAATTGCAAACAAGGATAATGCCCAAAATAAGGGAACCTTCCCCAATTTCCACATCACAGAAGAATTCCCTCTCATTCATAATCTATAACAGGAGCTATAAATTTAGTAGAAGAAAACAAAAATTGAACCCAATTTAAGTTGCCAAACTATAAATATTTCCTATCTTTTAACATAAGAAATTTGTTGGTTTGAGTTAATGTATCTAAATAATCAACATGGGGACAATTACAGATAGACTTCATAATTCTAAACCATACTTAAAAAACAGCGATGACACCAGGTTGATGCCTCTTTCGCCTAATTTCCATATCACACTGCAAGGTGAATCTAAAGCTTCCTTAAAAAAACAATATCTGCAAGTTTTATTTTATATATTAAATAAATAATTTTAATACTTCATATAATTTCATGAACTATAAAACGAGAGCTACCTACAGCTAGTGATATAAAGAAAAACCAAGGAGGTGCTGTTATTAAAGAATTTCAAAAAGAGAAAGAGATTTAGTTCACATTAATATGACACAAGAGGAAAGTCAAAAAAACCAATAACTTTGCCATCCCATAAGTAGTAAAGATTATTACACACATTTATCTACCTTTTAAAATAGTACTGGCTGAGAAATAAAGATTTAATTCAATATATACCCTGAAATATTGAACAATTTATTTTTCCTAATACAACTAATTTGCTAAATAATAGCTTGACACTGCTATTGTTAATCTGTGTTTTGATTTTGAAAGCCTATAAAAAATCAATATTTCATCAAGTTTCTCTAAAATGGATATGCTTGGATACCAATACTGTCAACTTATGGTGACAGAGTACGTCTCCAAAATATAAGTTTTGGTCAAGATATCTACTTTTTATTTTTTGACCTCTTATTAAAGTCCAATCTTTTATTTTTAAAAATGTTTGAAATTGTTTCTAATTTATTTAGGAGCTGAATTACAGCTGTTTAAATAATACATGATCACGAATTTCTCTCACTGGAAAGACTCTAAAAACGACATTTTCCATTACTGCAAAACAAATGTTATGCATCAATGATCCTGAAATTTCTATAAATATGTTTTTCAAATACTTACACATAGAATAGACTATCCTTCAGACTTTATACTAAGCAGACATTTTTTTATGTATTTCAATAAAGTGAAAATTACAATGACTTTCATAGAAAATTTCAGTTTTCAGAACTCGAATTACTATAATTTCCAATATAAGAGTTATATTATCAAAATAAATCTATTCCCTAGATAGAGTTATATTTTGTAATATTTAGTTTACAAATTGTCAATATATTTATTTTCTTTCGAGTCACAATGTTTTGCAGAAAATTTCAATTTCAGCTCACATTTGTATAAAATGCCTTTTGACAGTAAAAATATACACTAACAAAACTTTTCTTGTATGTGTTTCTAATTTTGAAGCCCCCAAAAGAGTTATATTATCATAAAATATGCATTTGTAGACAGAATTTATGTTAATTCAAAAAATTTCTTTGAAAGTGTACTGTTACCTTATGTAATCTATCCACTTTAAAAGCAAGTAAGGTTTCAATTACTTATTAAGTGCTCAGTTTTTATAACCTAAATAATTCTTCAGTATAACAATCAAAATAAAATACTACTAACTAAATATTTTATTTGATTGTAAAAATACAAGGTTATGGGATAATTTCATAATGGATGTGTTTCCAATATTTTTTTTAATATTTACTTAATAGCAACACGAGAGCTATTAGCGAAGAATGTTATAATTTTGAAACATGATTAAGTAGTGAGGATTGAGCCATATACTGCTCTGCTAAATTCCACACCATGCCAAGGAGAACTTACACCCAAACAGGTTAAATGCACATTATCAGCTCCTCTACATGACAGGTATTTCTAATTGAATTTATATATTTTCTGCTATAATATTTGAGATTCAATTCAATGCATAAGGAATTTGTTTACACACTGCAGCAGTATACATTTACCGAATTCTTTCAATGTTAATATTAATAAAAAAAACTCAAAAGACTAAAAAAATATACCCACATGAGTGGTTCATTATCTAATTCAATGTTCACTTTCAAAAAAATAGTTGTACTAAAGAAAAAAGTTTACTGAAATAATTGAGAACTAGATTAATTAAACTGATACTTTACTTGATGGTTTTACAACCAAGACTCTAACAATCTTTAAACATAGGCACATATTTTTGAAATGAGAAAACACAGTCTATAAAATATAGAAAATATTATAATACAGGGTTATTAATCAATATGAAACTAAAAGGCCTTTCTAATACAGTGAGGTACTGCATTGAAATTGAATATTTTCAAAAACAACTCTAAATAAGGGATGGGGTTGATTAAATTTTTGTAAACAAAAGGCATAATTAATATCTTTTTGTATTTATTTCTTGTTCCAGCATTTTACTTTCAGGGTAAACCTTATTTACCAAAAAAATGTTTTAGTTTAAATTAAAATAAAAATTGAATTTTAACAGAAGGCAAGAAAATGCTTCAAAATCTTTTTGAGCATATTATAAATTACATGATTCATTGTTTACTAATGTTGCATTTAGAAGCAACACAAAGGCTATTAGTGTTGAGCTTCGTAATGTCGAATAACCAAGTGACGAGAACGACACCTCAGCTGACATCCCTCTCTCCATACTTCATACCACACCAACAAGAGGACTTGAAACATCATCAGATTTAATGTGTATCAGCAATGCTACTCTGTAGGTCTTTAGTGAAATCAGGACTCCAACCCATAACCCCACAGCAACAATGCTAGTTGTGACCATGAACACTACACTATCATGGCCACATTATAAGTTACAGCAGGCATTTAAGCATGAAAAATTTCTTTACAAAAAATATACATTGTACACAGGTTTGAAAAAAAAAAAGAAAATTCAATATTACCTCCATTAAATGCTGCTCCGAAAGGTGATTCCTAGGGTCTAATTCAAATATCAACACGTGATTAACTCCAGAAGTACGCCAGCCATATACATTGATTCCAATCAAAAAAAGGAACAGAATAATCAATAAGCTTCCTCGATAAAGACGAACTGCAATACGCCAGTTATCTGGAGCATTGGTAAATATCGCTAAAAAAAGAAAATAAAAATTTCAAGTTTTTAAAACCAATTACTTTTTTTTTTTTAAATTTTTAGAAATTTTTGTAAAAAAAAAAACTATTAAAAAATTAAAAGCTTAACCATTTTTGTTTGCTTATATGACATATGCATTTCATGAGGAGAAAAATTAACAGTGCTTTCCACTTTTTCAAAAAAATAAAACGGTTGAAATGGATGGTAAAATCTCCTTTATTATTAACAATAACTACCTAAAAATTTCTAATACTAAAAATTTTTAAAGAAAAACATTTTTTATACAGAAATACTATAATGCATGTGAGATAATATACTTCCTTCTACATGTAGAATCGAGACATATAAAGAACTAATTTTAAAAAGTTGTAGTAAAATTTAGGAATTTCTAAGCCTTAAAAATATAATATAATAGAGATTCTAAGAAACCTACCATGTTCCAGTAAAACTTTAACTCTGTTATAAAAAGTTGGCTTGAACAGAATTTATTTAAACTACAGACACCAAAGATATGACTATGGAAACATATATATATATATATACATTTGTATATGAGTAAACATATACTCATATATGATTCAAAAAATCATTCAGTCCATGACATATACTATAACGAGTCACGAAGGATGAATCACTAATATTTACCAGCTTTTTGATGATAAATCAGATTAAGAAATCAAATAATTTTACACTAAAAAAAGAAAATACTGAGGGACTTGCTTAAGAAATTTAGAGATTAACTTACCAGATATTATAACAGCACAGACTAGAACAGCAAAGGCACCAGAAAATAGACCCACTTTGAAGGTGACCCAAGGAGATTGCTGAGTACGAAACAAATTGAAAATATAACATTTTCATATATTACTCAAAATATTAAAAATGCTTGGTTGAACTTACAATCTAAATTTTTATAAAATATAAAAAATCTGTGCTTAAAATCAGTATATATTTATATGTACAAAAAAGTTACATTAATTACAATTTTAATCATGTGGGATATCTTTATATAACCATATCAACAGAAGTCCTCTGCTAAAGTTTTTATGAATCCATAAAGTAATCAACAAATAAAATAGTTAGATATATAAATTAACCTCTAGAAAATGATCCACAAATTTATATCCATTGCTTCACAATACACTATTGAGTCTATAATACATTTAATATAATAACTGTCTATGTTGTAACCTTTCAAATATTGATTATCAAATTTTAATTACTAGTATAAAAATTACAAAGGTCCTTCCCTTTCAGCATCATAAACTGATTTTTGTTACCTAAATGATGACAATACCATTTGCAAGATAAATACTGTAAAAAAATCTATAAATAAATCAGGATTCATGGTACATCTTTCAAAGAGCAGGATATAAAAATTGATGAAAAGGGTATATGCTCTAAAAATATAAATAATTTTTGCTTTGAAACACTTAAAATTTTGAAAGGGTCTATTTCCTCCACTTGTGGAAAACGAAAAACATTAAAGCAATTTGTTATCAAGCGGTTATAAAAGTGATGAAACATAAATGACAGTAAATTATTTTTAGATTCAAAGGAGAAAGATTAAATATATTAAGGAGGAAATACACTAAAAATGAACATACAGATAGTATGAACTATTGTAATTAAATATTTGGCTCACAAAAAAGTTGTAACTTATTATCTTGGTATTTAAATGAAAGAAGAAAAAAAATTTCTTTTAAGAAATTTACTATACATAACATTTCCCAAACCCCTCTGTACTAAATAAATTTTAAAATAAATCCACTACACATATTTCATATCAGAGTATCATAATTACCTTTTAATATCCAATTGATATAGGAACTGATACAGTGTCTCTACTTAAAATTTTAATCTGCATTTATCAATTCCCACATACTGTCCAAAAACGACAAAGTACACAATTAATTATAATTATAATACTAATATTTATGAGATGATTTTGCTGATAAACATCACATCATGAAGTAGTGTAGCACCCAAAGGGGAAAGACATTTTTTCAATTCCTTAAAAGTAAACAATAGAAGTAATTATTCATTGTTTAAAAATATTTTGAAATTAATGTTCATTGATCATAATCTGCAAGATTGACAACCCATTGTTGCTCAAACATAACTGATTAAAAAATAATAAATAAATTTGCTTCATTTAACTGATCCTTTCATTACACAAGAGGTAATAATAAATTATAATAATGTTCTTGAAGCGTGCAACAAGGTCAATACTAAAAAGGCTTGCCAATTAAATTATCTTTCTTTCAGAATAGAATAGAATTAATGATACTTTAATGTGATATGTTAAACACACAGATGATGATTTTAACCATTTCCATAATATCTTGGTTTTACAAAATTTTAAAAACAAAATTTCCTAAGTTTTGAAAAAGATTTACCAGAAAAATTTAAACACCAGATTACAAGTCATACATTCAGCATCACATCAAGAAGAAAAAGGGGGAAAAAAAACATTTTGCATTCAAATTCAATGAAGATTGCCCTAAAAAAATCTTTTTCAATGTATAAAATACATATTTATAAATTATTTTTCAATATTACTTTTTTCTTTAACATCATAACACCACACAGTTTATCAACTTCTCTGTACTGTTGATTTTTTAGAGTAAAGTATAGATCTTCACAATATC